>JAGFPH010002228.1:55482-112533 GCA_018207615.1 Philaenus spumarius
TTTTATTGTTGTTTTTGTTTAACTTTTCTTTTCTTTACTGTGAGATTTATTTATTGTTTTGTTGGATTTAAACAAGATCTTTTAAAAATTAAGTTGGTTTGGTTGGAAATGTTTTTTTTTTGCTTTTTTTCAAACCCAAATTTTGTATTCTTTCGCAATTGTTTATAATGAGCCATAGGTAAAGGATTAAAAATATCTATTTATCCATAACATCAATACCATAGAATTGATATTGACGCTACACTACTGTATGCTTTAAGATTTTTAGATAGCCTAGAGTTTTTTTTGCCACGTTACCTGTGGCTCATATTTAAAATAAAACAGGAATATATACCATTTTTTATATTTTATTTTGCTTGCAGGCTAAATATTAATTGTATTTATTTCATGCCGAAGAGAAAAAGTAACCTCTATCTAAAATCAAACAAAGCAAGGAGAGTTGCCGAGTCTCGCCAAAACGAAACTGCAGAAGAACGAGAAGCACGCTTGCTGACAACTGCTTCACGGCGAGCTTTTGAAACGCCTGCTCAGCGCGAGGCCCGACAAGCGGCAGATGCTGAGAGAACGGCTAATTCACGTGCTGAGGAAACACCTACTCAGCGTGAGACCCGACAAGCTAGAAATGCAGAGAGAACGGCTGCTTCACGCGCTGAGGAATCACCTAATCAGCGAGAGGTCCGACAAGCTAGAAATGCAGAGAGAACGGCTGCTTCACGCGCTGAGGAAACACCTAATCAGCGAGAGGTCCGACAAGCTATAAATGCGGAGAGAACGGCTGCTTCACGTGCTGAGGAAACACCTACTCAGCACGATGCCCGACAAGCAAGAAATGCTGAGAGAACAGCTGCTTCACGTGCTGAGGAAACACCTACTCAGCGCGATGCCCGACAAGCAAGAAATGCTGAGAGAACGGCTGTTTCACGTGCTGAGGAAACACCTACTCAGCGCGAGGACCGTCACATAAATGATAATGAAAGACATTTGAACCAAATATTAAGCCAGACACCAGAAGAGCATGAAAACCATTTAAGACATAGAAGGGAAGAAAGAACAAATTTCATGCGCATGACCTGGGATCCTTTTAGAGGTATTTGTTTTTCATATAATCCAGATATTCCCTATTCCAGTCATGGCCTGCTTCAACTTGGAATTATGAATATACCCTGCAGACACTGTGGTGCCCTCAAGTGGAAAGGGGAAAGTGTTGGGTTATGCTGTACCGCAGGTAAAGTTAGACTTCCTACCATTAATGAGCCACCAGAACCACTGAGAACACTCCTGATTGGAGAAACGCCACTCTCAACATCATTCTTACAGAAGACGCGGCAATATAATTCCTGTTTCCAAATGACGTCATTCGGAACTTCCGGTCCAGCAATTTCTTACAACTTTCCAACAACGTTTACTGCGCATGGTCAAATCTACCATCGTTTTGGATCTTTATTGCCAGCTGCTGGCCAGCAACACAGTTTTCTGCAAGTTTATTTTATAGGGGATGAACACTTAGAATCTGCCAGGCGACATGAAATAATTCCAGGTTTATCAAACGACATTGTTCATGATTTACAACATTTACTTCACACCCACAATCAACTTATCCACACCTTTAAAGTAGCTATGGAACAGTGGCCAGAAAAAGAACTAAAGGTAGTAATACGCGCCGACAGGCGTCCTCCGGGTGAACATGAGAGGCGATTCAACGCTCCAACGACAAACGAAGTAGCTGCTGTTGTTATCAGTAATGAATTTGAAAGTCGAGACATTGTCTTGCGTCGACGTGACGAAACGTTGGTAAGGGTTTCTGAAACACACAGATTTTATGATGCCTTACAGTATCCTTTGATCTTTTGGCAAGGTCAGGAAGGGTATCATTTCTGTATCCCAAAACACAATCCAGTCACCAATCAGCCTTTACCAAACAAAAAGGTTACTGCCCTAGAGTTCTATGCTTTTTATTTTATGGTTCATAACAATGCCTTTAATACAATACTACGATTCAGACAGCTTTTAAATCAGTTTGTTGTTGATATGTATGTTAAAATTGAATCGGAAAGGCTTTTTTTTATAAAAAGAAATCAAAGTAAGCTTAGATCAGACAACTACATTCACTTACAAGATGCAGTGGCCAGTGATGGAAATGTCAACCCCAATAATGTCGGCCAACTTGTGATTCTACCTTCATCATTTACTGGCAGTCCTAGATACATGCACGAACATGCTCAAGACGCACTAGCATATGTCCGGCAGTACGGTCGACCAGATCTCTTCATAACAATGACATGCAATCCGAAATGGGATGAAATTACATTAGAATTACTACCCGGTCAACGTTCCATTGATCGTCATGACATAGTTGCAAGAGTCTTCCGACAGAAAGTCACGAAGTTTGTCACCGTTATTACTAAGGGGGAAATATTTGGATCCGTCAAATGTTGGATGTATACGGTTGAATGGCAGAAGCGTGGATTACCACACATCCATGCATTAATATGGTGTGCAGAAAAAATTCAGCCCAACCAGATTGATTTAATTATCAGTGCAGAGATACCAAATGATATTGCAGACCCACACCTGAATGAGATTGTTCTCAAAAACATGGTGCACGGCCCATGTGGTGCATTGAACATGAACTCGCCCTGCATGAAACATGGCAAATGTTCTAAAGGTTATCCAAGAGCGTTAATCAACAATACACAGACCAGTGAGAATGGTTACCCACTATACAGGCGTCGACGTTCTGAAGACGGTGGAAATTCTGCTCAAATCACTATGGCATCAAATAGAAATGATCCTATCGTTATAGACAACTCTTGGATTGTCCCTTACTGCCCTGTTCTGTCTAAAATTTTCAACGCTCACATAAACGTCGAGTATTGCAGTTCAGTAAAGTCAATTAAATATGTTTGTAAGTACATTCACAAAGGTAGCGACCAAGCAGTTTTCAATTTACGAAACCAAGAGGTGCAAGCCAATCTGCAAAGAAATGAAGTTGAAATTTATCAGACCGGCCGCTACGTTAGCAGCAATGAAGCCTTTTGGAGAATATTTTCCTTTCCTGTACATGAAAGGTACCCTACAGTCACACATTTAAGTGTTCACCTTGAAAATGGTCAGCGAATATACTTCCATGAAGACAACATGCAAGAAAAGCTATTAAATCCACCTAACACCACTCTGACTGCATTTTTCAAACTATGTGAAAATGATCCGTTTGCAAGAACACTTCTTTACCCAGACGTACCTCACTACTACACATGGAATCCCTCTACAAGAGAATTTAAACGAAGACTTTTGGGAGAACCTGTTCAAGATCAACCTGGCGTCAAGTTCACAGCTGCTATAGGACGTGTGTACACGGTCCATCCCAATAACATGGAATGTTTCTGTCTACGTATTCTTTTACACAAGATCCGAGGGCCAAAATCTTTCATTGACTTGAGAACTGTTGGAAATACAGTTTTTGAAACCTATAAAGAAACCTGTCAAACTTTGGGTCTCTTAGAAGATGACCGAATATGGGAAAACACACTAGAAGAAGCAGTACAGTCCAGATCACCTTCTCAAGTCCGCTACCTTTTTTCGATTATGTTGAGTTCATGTGGAATTTATAACCCAACGCACCTATGGGAAACTTTCAAATATACAATGTCTGAAGATATTTTGTACAAGCTTCAACTAAGAGAAATGAATGATATTGTGTACAACGATGCACTTCGCGATATTGAAAAGAAGGTTTTTGAAATGTGTGGAAAGAAACTGAGTTCTTTTGGACTTCCAAATCCTCAGACTGATGTGGAAGCAAACTCTGAAATAGTCAGGGAATTGTCATACAATACCAATCAGCTTCAAGATTATGTCGCTGAAATGGTTCCGAAGCTGTCGGCACAACAAAGAAAGGTATATGATACTGTAATTAACAAAGTCAAAAGTGAAGAGAGTGCAGTATTTTTCCTGGATGCTCCTGGAGGTACCGGCAAAACATTTCTCATGAACGTTCTACTTGCTACAATACGTAAAGAGAAGAAAATTGCAATTGCAGTAGCATCGTCCGGTATAGCGGCTACCCTACTGCCTGGAGGAAGAACAGCCCACTCTATGTTTAAGCTACCATTAAATTTCACCCATATTGAAGTACCAACTTGCAACATTTCCAAAGATTCGGAGAGGGCTTCTTTGTTGCGTCAATGTCAATTAATAGTTTGGGATGAGTGCACCATGTCGCACAAACGAGCCTTAGAAGCTTTAGACAGATCCCTCCGTGATATTCGGGGTAACAACTCCTTGATGGGTGGCTTGGTTGTGTTGATGGCTGGAGACTTTAGACAAACACTGCCTGTAATTCAACGTGGCACTCCTGCTGATGAAATCAATGCCTGTTTAAAGTCTTCACACCTATGGAATAGTGTATCCAAACTCCACCTCACACATAACATGCGAGTTCACTTACACAACGACAGCGATGCCGGTGAATTTTCATCTAACTTGCTGAAAATAGGTGAAGGAAAGATCCCCAAAAATTCTCAGCAAATGATTGAACTACCAAGAAATTTCTGTAACATTGTCAACTCCACTGAAGAACTAATTTCATCCGTGTTCCCAGATATTGAAATGAATTATCTCTCAAGTGAGTGGCTTTGCAGTCGTACCATTTTGTCTCCCTTAAATGACACTGTAAACACTATTAACAATGAGTTACTAAAAAAATTGCCCTCAGAAGAAGTTACATTTTTGTCTATTGATAACGTTGTGAATGAGGAGAGTGCTACAAACTACCCCACAGAATTCCTAAATAGTTTAGAATTAACGGGAGTCCCTTCTCATAAGCTCTATCTAAAGGTTGGTGCTCCTGTACTATTAATGCGCAACTTAGATGCACCAAGACTGTGCAATGGCACCAGATTGGTAATTACAGCCCTGAAGAATAATTTGATTACTGCAAGAATTATGACAGGTTGCGCAAAAGGGGAAACCGTCATAATCCCAAGAATCCCCATAATCCCAACGGACCTACCTTTTCAGTTCAAAAGACTCCAGTTTCCCTTAAAACTAGCTTTCGCTATGACGATTAACAAAGCCCAAGGCCAAACTATGCAGTTTGTAGGCATTAATCTAGAAAAGGATTGTTTCAGTCATGGCCAACTTTATGTGGCCTGTTCACGAGTGTCAAGTGGACAAAATCTTCACATTTTTTCACCAAAAAATAACAAAGTTTTTAATGTTGTATACAAAAATGTATTGTATAAATAAATAAATGTTCCGTTATCTTTGTTTATATAGTATATTATTTGTATTAATTACTTTTATTCTAAATCAAGTTACAGTATTTTATTAAATAAATTTATCTGTTAGTACATATCTTAACCTTTCTAACCCGTGCGAAGAACGGGTACTTTAGCTAGTTTGAAATAAATGTCTGCAAAAACTGTACAACCAAAAATACGTACAAGTTGGAAACGTATTTAGGGGAAAACTTTCGATTTAATATTTAAAAAAACATGCATGGTTTCACTAATAATGCGTACTTATATTAAGCCTCGACAATTGAAGATTCAAATTAGGTAAGTAATAGTAGCAATAATCAAAAGATATTTTCTTCAATAACAAAATTATAAATGGGAATGGTATTTAGAGATCTATTGCAATGAAAACAATTTTGCTACTTGCGCTTAAAAGCTAATGTGAACTTACACTTGTTCATACAACTCAAACTGACGATTTAGTATTGAAATCAATCGATTTAAGAGTTCTTTAAAATTTACCATCGAGATGAAATATATCAGTACAGTCTAAATTAAACTTAAAACAACGCTTTACATACTTGTAAAAGGCACATAAAAAAATAAAAATACAAATGAATGGTTTTGTTAGGTTAGGTTAAATTTAAAAAAATAATTTGACCACGCAGTTGAACCGCTGACTTGAGTTGAGCAAATTTTCAAAATTAAGTTTATAGGCCTATGTTCTAGGGTTTCAACCAACAATTTTGGAAATAGGACTACTCACGACGGTGCTGAATAGCTGCAAAATGCATCGCACGCCATTCCGCATATTGAGACTATTTTCAATACACAGTGCATTGAGAGCTTCGCATGCCAACCCCCGTATTGGGAGTATCTATAATACACAATGCATTGCGTGCTTTGCACGCCAACCCCACGGTAAAATCCACCGAATGGCTTTGAACCGGGTACGTTTATAGTATTTTACGTTTTGATCGATTTTGGGGGAACCAAGCGAGCTATAAAGTCGCGTAAAAAAAAATGTGCAGAATAACATCCTACATTTATTTTTGTAGAAAAAACTCTAAAGACATTTATTCTCGTAGTAAAAATCTCAAAAAATAGGTACTTCCGGTCAAAAAATGTGCTTTCGGTTGTTGGATTTTTTTGGCTAACGAACTCGTCCTAGCGACGTAGACAACCAACATGTGTACCAAATTCGAATTAAATCGGACTTAAAATGCGTCCGCTAGAGTGCGCACACATACAAACATAAATATATACATATATGATTTTTAATGACACCCCAAAACGTGTTCTGGGGACCATGATCGGTGCTCATTTGCTACTCCCGACCTTGGGTCTTACCATAAGGGCCACTGCAATAGCTCATTTTTCCTATGGAAATTCGCTAAAATGTGTTTTATATTTTATTATAAGTTTAATAGTGCCTACTTGAAATTTACAAGTTACATTAAATATGGAAATAAAATATGAAAAACTTTTATATTTTTGACACTTTAGGATTTTAAATTTGAGTAGGTTTACTGAAATTGTAAAGAGTGATTTTCTTTATAAAAGTAGATTTCTCATTGTTCCATAACAATATAAATGAAAGTAGGCCTATGTTTAATTTATAAAGCACACCGGTAATTTTGTATAGAACATTGGTAAACACAGATTTGTCTTCTTTACAGTATTTTTAAAATTAGTTATACGCCCGATGATATGTTACAAGTTTTTAGTAACCAAACCAAAATATGCTAAAAATTGTTTCCCCCCGTTAAATTTGACGTTTGGTTTTCTGTGTAACCTAGTTGTTGGGTAGTCGGACAAACAAAATGTGGACTAAATTTTGTTTACAGTTACAACCTAGGTTCAATTTTATTAAGTTTAAACGAAATATGTATCTTTGCAATGGCCAAAGCCGACTGGCGAGCTTGTTTATCACTTTAGATTTGGACACAAGAGAGAGCGCAGTACGTGACCGTTGGTACCTGATGCCCCTCTCTCTCCCTCATATCAATCCGTTCATTGCTACTGATATTTGATCCTTATGTTTGCTGATGTTGGTGACCACGCGCCCGAGCCCAAACAAACAAACTACAATATTGGCAGGGTTTTATGTTCACTAGTTGCATTATTGTTCTGTATCTATGATCTGCAATTAGTATATTATATTTTCGTGTTTTTATTGGTGTGATAAAACGAAGAAAATGTATTACGGTAATAAAGACTACGTTTGACGAATACATTTCGAGATCAAATAAATGCTTTTATTTGTATGTCAATGTAAGGCTCAATATTTATAAAGTAATAGTTAAACGTCAACGCAATTACTGTCCTCGTTATTCATCCCAAAATTGGAGTTTTTATCGTTCTGTACTTTAACCCTTTAGAGACCTTTAAAAATTAGAATAGATTTAGATACCAGGTTGTATTTTGTGGTTTACGCAAACATTCACTTATATTGTCATAACTTTTGAATGGTTTAAGAAAATATAGTGAATTTTGTGCGCTTTTGTTACTAATAACATTTTCTAGCATTCAATAATACAGATATTATTTTAAATACATTTGATATTTTTACATTTTTTTGGGGGAAAAATATACATTTTTAGCGTGATTTCTATTTTCGAAATTAAAAAAAAATTAGTTATTTACTGCATATATTTTTCTTACTTGGTTACTTTTGTAGATACGGACCAAGTAAGAAAAATATTTTACAAGTAATATTTTGCAAGAAAATATGTGCAAGTATTTTAAAACATCGGTTAGGCCTACTTGAGAAATGTAGGTTATATTTATAAACTGGTATATTGGTAAAATTGAGCCATATTGGTTCTCTTTGTGAAATCTCTACAAAACAAAGTTAAATGAACATAGAAACTGTATTATTTGAATTATTAATTAACCAACAATACAGGAAAGAGGATAAAAGTGTATAAATATGTAGGCTACAACATTTATATCCATTTCCCCTGTGTATTTTTCTTCGTTAGCTTCCTCTTCTAACATTATCACTAGTTTCATCTAACTTGGACCCGAGTAGTGTAGGCCTATTCACTGCAATAGTAAGCCTACGTTACGGTACGTAAATGTTCTCCAACTAGGCATCTTAAAATAATAGCAAAAAATAAAAAAAATTATGCACAACCTAAACAAAACAATACGCTAATGCAACAGCTGAACCGGAACAGCTGGTGTAATCGCACAGTGACAAATGAGATAAACAAATATTTTTGCGTATTCATATAAATTGCACAACATTGAATACTTTTTTTTATTAATAGACTATGGTTCTTTTCTACAGTTTTATGATAAAAATCAAAGTATCGTAAACACTATATATACTTTTACGTATGTTTTTCTGAACTTTCGATACACTTTTAGTTATTGTTTTAAACAAAAATACTAACTTCCAATATAAAACGCGTGTAGGTTCCAACAATTAAAACTTAAAATATTTATTTTGCATTTTGGAGGGAACCATATTTTTTATCTTTTTTTATCATTTTCATTTTTGACCTCAGAACGGTTTTTTACTTTCTCCACCCTATACGTAGGCTAGTATATGGAGAAAGTATTGTTTTCGTAAAAATGTTAGAATTTGAATTTTCAGTTGAATTATCTGTTTTGGTGCTCCCAGAACCCCAAAAATTGTTTAGTGCAATTATCTGTGTTGGTGCTCCCTGAACCCAAAAATATTTTTAGTGGAATTTTTTGTTTTGGTGCTCCCTGAACCCAAAAAATTGTTTTTAGAGTGGTGTCTGTCTGTCAGTCTGTCTGTATGTATACACGAACAAAGAGGACACTATTGGTCCGATTTTCATGAAATTTGGTATGTAGGTACTAAACCCTAATATCTTCAGGCGTTTTTTTCATTTATGGAATTTTTAATTTTTAATGGTAATTTACCCCTAAAAACCCATAAAAAACGACAAAAATGTAAATTTCTCTAAAACGGCTGTAACTATTTTGATCAAATTTTCAGTATTTAGGCCTATAGTGCTTAAGATGCCAAACAAAATGACACCACCCGCTTTTATCAAAACTTCGGCATTTGGTTTTATAACTATGGGGAAATGTTTAAAAATAAACAAGTTTGTGTTGTCAATCTAGCATCGCGGCGGCGGCCGCACGGGATAACACCACGGTAGCGAGCACGGCCAGTAATTTAAAGGTCGCGAGATCGAATCCCGCCTGGGACAATAATTTTTTATACGATTGACGTAGGTAGAATATTATTTTTTTGTTTTGTTCTAAAAAGTAGTAAATAAAATAATTAAAAACAATATTATTTTGACTAGGCCTACAGTAAGTTGGGAGAAAGTTTGTGTCAGTTAACTGATACCGTTTATTATTTTGTGAAATGTAGTTTTCAAGCAATCCTAGAAAATTTTGCTATAAATTCCACATTTGTTTCGGAAAATACAGAAGCTGAAACGATATATAACTTAACTATTGATACTTTTTCTTATTGATATCATTTTGGTAAAAAAGTGGAATAGCTGACTTTGCGGTTCAAAACCATTACCGCGCGAGATGACTCGGCTATTTCGTTTTATTAACACTAAAATTTGTCACATAATTTATTTCAAGTGAGTATTTGTAAACATTTTAATTTTTTAAATTAATCATTTTACTTTGGATTTTAAAAAAAGACATGGATCCGCATTCTCGATTTTTTTACAAATCCTAAACGATATTTAAAAAATACAGCATTACTGAATGTAGAAAATAAACAGATATTTAACTCAAGGCTTCTATTTAAAAAATCTAAACTTGTCGTTGATTACTTCATTTTACACTCGGAGTGTAACTTGAGGAGGACTCTGTACACTTATAATGTAGGCCTACACAAACAACTATATTTAGTTTATATGTTTACAAATGATTGTATAAGTGTTACATTGTAAATACGGAGACGTTGTAATCTCTCACCTGATCCCCACATCTCGAGTAAGGAGTTTCCAGTCCCATCGACAATCAATCATCATTTAGCTGAGATACCAGTTTTCAATTAAACCTCATCTGGTGGTATATAGGCCTACATAGAGTGTTTCTATAACTAACTAACGTTAACATTCAGTGTATGATAACATTTTGAAATGGGGTTCTTAGCTTGTGTACAGTCACGCTTTCAAGTTTTCCGAAATGTTCCCGAAAATACGCGTAAATAAAAAAACTAAAAGCAGATTTAGAAGTTTTTGATTAATGTTTAGGCCTAACATTGCTGATAACTCTTACAGACTATTTTCAAATTTCACTTTGCAACAGTGTCAAGATGTAATTGCAATGTAAATAATTAACTATATTGAACTTTTAAATAAATATTGAACCTGACTAGTGAAACAGTAGTCTTCAACAGATGAGTTGATAAGTTGAAACTCATAGGGTCAGTGATGTTCGAGCTTCAAGATCAAACTAAAACTGATTATACGACACATTATAGTTTGATAACAGCATGGCTCATGCATCACAGAATATAATTTTATTCTATCAATATTGAACTTGTACTTGTACAGAATTAAAACAAATGAAAAAGATCAAGACTAAATTACAAATTGATTATGCATAGCGCATAGCATTAGAAATAAACATGCTTGTAAGCGAACAAACCTCGTGCAATAGATTCTCTATACAAAACGCAGTCGAGGCAAATACTGATTACATTAATCAAAATAACTTTACATTTCAAGTTGATTCAATTTGATTTAAAAGAAATACGTTTGATTTAGTTTATTGTACGCAACTCTTTTCCTCCAAACGAATATCCACGAATTCATCCGACGTGTTTGCTCGGAAACAACTTCCACGACGAATACAAAACGCACAGCCTTAGCTATTGTTTCGTCAATGCGATCATGATATCACCTGAAACCGGAAGCACTTGAAAGATTAAGGATGCTGTGAGTATCTTAACATCCAGTCACGTGCTACAAGGTGTGCTCTACAGTCTGTACAGTAAAAGAAGAACCTAAACAAAATCAACGACAAATCGACAATGTGTAATGAACGTTTAAATCTCAAACAATGCCGTGTTCCAAACATTTTATTAGATTTTATCCGAGTGATGAAGGATCCATGTCTTAAGCATTAAATTTAAATCACTAGACATGGATTTAAGTTAAACAAAAATTGTAATTGTTAACAAATTAAAATTGGCTAACAGTTGCTATATAATTTAACATGAAATACTTAAAGCAACGATAGTAAAATATGTTTTCTAAATAATTTAAAATTAAATAACACATTAAACAAAAATTACAAATAAATATAAAAAATCAAAAGCTCTACATACAATGTGTATAGTAAGATCGGGTGAAATATTTTGGGGAATTGTGGTGGCGAAGAGGCTAAAGGAATCAATCAGTCCAGTCTACCTATTGATTTACCTGCCCTATACATTGTTCCCCCATCTTTATTAGTCTAGCGCTAATACTTCTTAATACTTTGAATACTTAATAACTATAAAAGAAATATTATTACACTTAAAATATGGGCATTTACAGCAAGGATCTGTTTATAATAAGAACTAGTAGGCCCCCGTGAAAATCACAGACTGATTAATTAGATACACATTAGAAAAAAATCATTTAAAAAACGAACTATTTAAAAACAACATTAAGGCCTACTTATCTAGGCCTATCTAACTATGCTGACGGGGATTTATCGGTAAATGTGTACAATAATAAGGATTATAAAACTGTAGGCCTATTTGTTAAACATTTTTATTTACCTACGTTATTATATATTTCAAGAAAGATAAAAATACTATCTTTTAATTGATTTTTATTTCATATTGATAGATCAAATTATTTATAAGTTATTAATATTATAGTGAAGAAATCAATAATCGAATTGTTTATATGTTATACGAAGATGCACGAATATTTGAAAAGTTAAACGAATAGGTATCTCTTCTTTAAATTAGTATAAACAAATAATATATTGATGATCAAAGGTTGTATTTATATAAAGTTTCGAACCTCAAAGCAAATATTATAACGTATTTTATAACATACATTAGTTCTATAACTCATATGGAAAAAAATCAACTTCACAAGAAATTATAATGATTGAAGTTGTAAACATAACCCCAAACTATAATCTACACTGGGTTTGTTTAAGTATTACAGATGATGGGTGAAATCAGCTGTTATATTATAGGCCTATGTTACTCACGTACTTACGTTTGGACGTACACTCGCTTTTATAGGAGTTGGTGTAGAAATAATGTACATTTGGAAAACTCAAGTCTACTGACATTATTGTATGCTATCCACAAATCTCTAGACAGTATCGGTGGATGACCACTTAAGAATACATACAATATTAGGTAAGTGATCAGGAAATGTTTATTTACTAGAAATTTTACAATAAATAATGTAATTTATTTAAAGGTCGAATAGAGTTATGGGCGCAAAACATATTCCCTTACGTTACTGGTTACCTAAGTATTTATTATTCTAAGTTATAAAGACATACCACTGCACCTAGCAAGTCATGCGTTCACAATATACACACTTTCGGAACAGCCTGTTGTTACCTGAAGACAGATGTTACGCCTAACTGGCTTCCTCTTCCTGTCTCTCATTATCTCGCACTTTGCGAGAAGAGGGGAGACAGCGGGTGCGTCTTAAAGGGTTGTACTATTAAATAAGCATATTCTTGACACGTAGAATATAGTGACTGGAGTGCGGGTATAGACTAGGTGAACGTGTGGAAGTTGTAAGTTAATTTAGAAATGTTCAGTTAAGAGTCTGTAAGACATAACAGCAAATTCCCCGAAATACAGTTCGTTTACTATACGTTCCAGGACAAATGTGGGTCGTGATTAACACAATTGGAAGTCTGTGAACGTAACTGTAGAAGTCAACTTTGCATCTCAATAAATCTTGATAAATTAAGCAACATTAATATACACATATCGTTGGAATTATTGAATCCTGCCCTTTCCAATTATTATATTATAATCTTTAGAATCTAACACTAATCGAAGGGCTGCTTTTGAAAAACAAAAATGAACATTGAGCATTGTAATTCCTCTCGAACTATGTAGATATTCTTTTAAAACTCGCCTCTTTCTTTCAACGTTCGTGTAACTTGAAAGTTGGAAAAATTTATACGCAGAACAGATTGCCAAGAAACACCAAAAAAATGTTTCTGATTTTTACGTTACCTTTTCCAATGCTCAGCTTGATAAACTAAAATTATTAGTAGCACAAGATTAACAACAGTTTCATCTCAATCTCAGTCTTAGATGAAGAGTTAAAATCAAACATAGACTGTTCATCTTTGTACAAAACACAGATAGCCTAAAAATAACAGTTTTGAATACTCCTTTTCGTTCTTAAGGTTTTAACCATTTCTCGAGTTCTTACTCTTGGAACCTGTATAAGTCTTATAACGTATTCTCAATTTTTTATTATTTTCTCTATAAGCGCAAAATTAGAGAAATTTATTACCTATACTTTGAAAACGAAAAAGTGTGATAAAACGGATTTCGACATTAATATCATCAATATATATTTGTTTATACAAATTTAAAGAAGAGATACCTATTCGTTTAACAGCTGATTTCACCCTTCATCTGTAATACTTAAACAAACCCAGTGTAGATTGTGTGGGGTTATGTTTACAACTTCAATCGTTATAATTTCTTGTGAAGTTGATTTTTTGCCATATGAGTTATAGAACTAATGTATGCTATAATATACGTTACAATATTTGCTTTGAGGTTATAAACTGTAGGCTATATAAATACAACCTTTTATCATCAATATATTTGTTTATAAAAATTTAAAGAAGAGATATAATATATTAGTTTAACTTCGGAAACATTCATACATCTTCGTATAACAAATAAACATATTCGATTATTAACTTCTTCACTATAATATTAATAACTTCTAAATCATTTTATATATCAATATGAAATAAAAAGCAATTAAAAGATAGTATGTTTACCTTTCTTTAAGTATATAATAACTTATGTAAATTAAAATGTTTAACAAACAGGCCTACAGTTTTATAATCCTTACTATTGTACACATTTACCGAGTTAAAAATCTCCGTCAGTATAGTTAGGTATTGGCCTAGATAAATAGGCCTTAATGTTGTTTTTAAATAGTTTGTTTTTTAAATGATGTATTTCTGATGTGTATTAATTAATCAGGGGGGCTTACTAGTAAAATACTAAACATAGCCTAAAAGTGCCAGAACAGAAGTGTAATCATAGAAAAGAATAAATAGGCCTTGTGTTGTAAGTTGTATTGTACACAGATTAGGTGGCCTAATACAAACCAGTTTATGGGTAATTGTGTGTTTTAAGGTTAACTACTATAATATCTAATAGCAGATACAATGTGTTTAGAGTTTTAATTGGCAATTACGTTTTCTCATAGTATTAGTTGAATTTACATAATAACTGTGAAAAACTTATTTTGCAAGGACTTAAGGGTTTCTTCGCTGAACAAAATCTACCTCTCCTAACCACTAAACTAAATTTGTTTTTCAAGATCAAGAAACCGTGCTATTCTTTGTCTGAATTTACTTATTTCAATCAATATTGTAACATATTGTTTTAGCAAAGATAAACAAGGGTTTTAGTTTAGGGCAAATTTAAAGGTTTTATTGCAAGCGGAAACTCAAAACTGATCAGATATAGCTTCATACCGTCCCAAGATGGGAAAAGTTCATACTTTAGAATGGTAAGTTTTAGTGTTTTTTGTACTAACCTCTACTGATTAAATTCATATAGAACTATACACATAAAACTAGATTTATGGGATAAAACTTGAACACAGAATCTTAAAATTAACACGTTTATTTACTCAATCGCGTTTCAACGATAATGCAGCCATCTTCAGTGTGCACCAGCTACAATAATCAAACTATAACGGTATTTTTTGTAAATATACTGCTCGTGCATCATTGAAGATGGCAACATTGTCGTTGAAACGCGTTGGAGATAATCAACGTACTAATTGATTATTCCTACAAGTTAAAATTCATAGGGCCTATGCTTTAATAATGTCTTTTATAGTAACTAAAAAATTTCAAAACAAGAATGCATATTTTTTATTGGGAATTTATTCTTCATACATGGGTCCTAGATTCTGAAGATATCACCGATAATAAACTATATATGGTTTGAAAGAGGAAGTTTCAAATTTTAAAACAGTTTGAGCTGAATTAAAATCGAACAATGGGATCTCGAAGTTAACTATTTTTATTTCTGGTGAATGAAGAACGTTTCCTGCTTTGGCCTCAGAAAAGTTTATATCTTTTCTAATTTACCCCAAATACAACGTCCAATAAAAACTCTAAAATTTACCGAAAATCGTTTGTTATAACATTAATAGGCCTACTTGTTTTATTTTTAAAGACTTTTCACTTTTTTCAAAAGTAGAAGAAATTTCGTCAGTGTATATTTTTCTCGAAGATTTGTAACTTTCTAAACTTGCGCATGCGCATACTTTTATCTATATGCAGTTACACTGAATAGCAACACGGTCTAGACACCGTCCTAACGTACTTTTAACAATTATTCAAAAATGTTTTTCTCGTTAATCCAACGCACGGCACGACTTTGACAACAGTAACTGATCTCTTTGTGCGGCGACAAATTTACGACTTCTGTTCGGACAAAACACGCCCTTTTACACGATAATTTCATAATAAATACTGCCCTTAGGACAAGGGTCAACTATAGCGCGGTGTGTTTACATAAGCGTACTTTAAGGGTTCGAAACAGGTTCCGAAGAATGCGGAAGTAGAAACGGAAGGGATGCAAAGCCGTTAGGTTTGGGTTGGGGTGTGTTGGAAATATTTAATCGAGTTAGTATCTTGTCATGGGGTAAAAGAACGAGCGGATCATAGTACATTTTTGTTCTACATTGGTTTAATCGGTAGCGCTAATTATCCGTGATTCCGGCTGGTTTTCCGTACAATTACCATATAAATTTGGTAAGTCTGTTGGTTTGTAACGATATAAATTCAAAAAAATACTTATCCCATTGAAATTACGATAGAGTTAATGAATATGTGTCATGCCTTGAGTTTAGGCTATGTACAAGCACAATGAAAAACAAATAAGGGTTTCGCAGATGTTTTATATAAAACGAAATTAAAATCTTGCTAACACAGATTGGTGAAGCTATCCGGCGAATATTACTCAAGTCTCCTTACAAACATTTAAAAATAAGTCGCTGTATGGGCCTGCTAAATTGCCCACTGCTAAAACAAATTATTTAAAAAATGTGTACACAAAATCTTATTAACGTCAACAAAAATGAAGGTGGCCATGTTCTTGAATTAATTAAAGAAAACATAAACAATATTGTTTTAACTTATTAAAAAAAAAAAAAATAGGCGTGAGTTTAAGTTGTGAAGGGTTTTCTGGAATAAATTCAAAACCAGTTATAACTTGCATTACAATGGATGTTTTCAGCTTAAAATTTTAATAATTGTAACTGGACCTAACTCGTTTCATTTTCTGCGACTTTGAATGATTATATTTCACGGATGAGGAGTTAAAATAAAAAATATTAAATTAAACCAACCAAAACCTTTGCAGTTTCCAATTTCTATGTACGAGGACCATTGAAAATATTCTTTCTGCAGTTATGCACCTTAGATGTTGCACTGTAAAAATTGCCGTTACTCTATCTAACCCTATCAACTAATATCTACCTGAGAGAGAGATTGATTGATTTGATTGAAATAAACTTAGGGTGAAGTTATGAGGACCTCTTCAAGTCCTTTCTTCTACTGAACCCATAATTCATAATTAACATTAAGAGAAGGAGATAGCATCACAACAACGATTATGGTACGAATGGTTACGTCCTTATGATACAATATTGCACACATCACTTTAGATTTTTTACAAGAATAAAATCTCACACATTTCCGAGTTTGCCGGAACAGGAAAACTGTGACCCTCTATCACCAGTTTGGGAGTTCGGTTCCGCGTCTGACAAAAGACGAACGTTCGCGGAGGAATCTGGCAAGAGTGCGGTCTGTAGCGGTTCTTGTGGCTATATCGTCGTACGTCGAGACCTCTGCGGAATACACAAATACCGACTTAGGCCCGAGGACAGTGACTTCGTGGTGTGTGCCAAACACAGGACGTTGGCCCATCCTCTTGACTTTATGTGTCAGGGGGCTCTAAAGGGTTATCTCATATAAACACACTTCGCTAAGTACGCGTAATTAAGGTTGAAGAGGGACATTTTTCATTTGCTTTTCGCAAATTAAGTTAAGATACGAATACTTATAGAATAGAATTATCTAGATTAATTCTACTGGTTTCATTATAGGCAAGACCTCTGAACCCTTCGCTCGCCTTACACAATTTTAAGCAAAGTATGGTTATGTTGCCTAAACTTTAGGCAGAACGTCTTACTTATATATAAATTAAATTATACACTGTAGGCCTACATACAAAACTTATATACCATCTTACTTATATAATAATTCAGCATAGCCTTAAACGTTTGGTCACCCTATTGATACATATTTCTGGAGATCTACCAGGCCGATTTTCATGCGGTTTGTTTTCAATGAAAGAAAATTATAAAAAAAACATACTTTTTATTTCATCGGTATAAGGGCACTTTTCGTTTTTGTTTATTTGTTTTAGGTTAACCCTTTACAGTACTAAACATATTTATGGAGATCTACAGGGCCGATTATCGTGCGATTTGTTTTAAATGAAAGCATATGTTGTCATTATAATCCAAAAATTATGAAATGTAATTTTAATTTCATCGATATATTTATAAGGGCAATTTTGGGGATTTTTGTTAAGCCTATTCTGGAGATTTATGCCTTTTATGTTACAACCTTATTGATAACTATTTCAACTATTTCTAGAGATCTATCGGGCCAATTTCCGTACGGTTTGTTTTAATTAAAAGAAAATGTAGTCATTCTAATAAAAAAATATGAAATTTTATTTTTATTTCATCGTTATATTTACAAGGGCACGTTAAGCTATTTTTTATTTTGGTTACAAACCTATCTCTAAAACCCTATTACTTATTTCTGGAGATTCTTTTCGCCGAAGGACTTTTATACTAACCCACCTGAAACTGCCGAACCCGGTATGTTAGTTAATAATTTGTACAAAGTTATGTTCTCATATAATTGACGGAAGTAACTCAAATGTTGATATTTCAAAAAGTAATACTTTGATCTCAGATAGCGTTATCATATTTTAGGCTTAAATAATAATGCCAGTTTTATTATTCTTAATAAGGGTGGTGTAGGCCTATACTTCACAAAAGTAGGTTATGTTATTTCTTTAAGGTTTCGGCCTCATATAGTTCAACCACTCTCTACCTGAACTAGTTCTTTTTCAAACATTGCATAATCAGGATCTTTAAGTAAGCCTAATCATTCCTTAATTAAAGTAACTATTTTTGTACACTAAGATAAAACCAAACCAATAATAATCATTATATTCTTTAAGTTATATGTTAAAACTAACAACTCGTATTACAATGGCAATCTTTTTTTTAAATTTTTGAATATGTTATTATTTTATTAATCTGACGTACCCAGGTAGTTGTGTATACCCACATTAATATTTAATTTAACTACAACTAAATGTGAACACCTGGGAGGTGTTTTTTTGTATAATACTAAAAAAAATCTAAAAACTAATAAGACGTTTTTCTATTTTATCCAGGTAAATCTGAATTAATTAAGAGAGACAGATTGTTTCATTAGTTTCAGTAAGTTTCTACCCCAAACTTGCACTACACAAACGAACAAAATTGTTAATGAAGTTTATCTAATAATATTAGTAGCCTATAGAAATGAAATATATTAGGCCATCTTCTTTACAAACCAAATTAAGACTTTTTAAGGATTATTTTTGAAACAATAAAGGGTAAACCCTTTGTATATATTTCGACCTAAAAAATGAACTGCTGGTTATCATTTTTTACTGTATTTACCAACTTTCTTTCACTGATCAGTTTTATTTTGATAAAGTGTAATTTCAAATATCCCAAACAGAACTGATGTTTTAGAGAGAAAGATTTATAAACAAACACACTCTGTTCATCTTTATAAAACATCACAGATAATGCGGTGCGTAATTAGTGAGCATTAATTAATATATAACACTTTGGTTACCATAGTGATGCAGTACTTTCTCGGTGTGTCCACTCAAGTGGTAAGCCTGAGTGAAAGAAGTGCTTATTTGGCGACGCCACACTTTCTCACCTAATTAGGCAACACTCATTTGTTTTGAGTTATTTGCTTTATAGACGATAGTGCGTATTGAAACGATTTTAACCAGCGGATTGTAGCGATCTATTAATAAAAAATTTAAAAAAACACATGGATCTTAGTATTTTGTATTGTTATTTTCACAATATGTTTAGGTTTGTGAAACAAATTATATCGTAGGCCTATTCTCATATGATAATTCCTTCAATTAGTCTAATTAAGTTAAGTAGGCCTATATTTTATACTAAGAAAACATCAAACCAATGTTAGTCTCAGCAAACTTTATATATTTATTTATGAATGTTATATCATGGTGAGAAGATCGAATTCAGTTGAACTTTTAGGTTAAAAATATGATCATGATGGCAGCTATTTTTTTACTGTGTTATTTATTTCAGCAATAAAATAAAATCTCTCTCTGTATATATACAGAGTGTTCATAAAGTCCCTTTAACCCCCTTTATTGTTTTTGTTATTGAAAATAAGTTAACAAAACTTTGTATATATCTTCTGTTGCTCAACAGGGCACATTTTTTTGACATATCTGAAACTTTATGATTTTGGGGGGCTTGAGCCCCATAGGGGGGGGTAAACATTTTCAATATTAAGGTAGGTCGTGTAATACACCGTTGAAAAGCTTATTAAAAGAGAAACTGAACGGCGCAAATTAGAGCTTGGTATCTTGCTTCGTTTCAAAGTAATGGACAATCAAAGTTCTGTAAAATTATATTGTTATCATAACATCAAAGCAGGTTATTAATTTGTTAATATTAGGAATAGCCTAAGTAGTTTGTACGCTATTTTCCAGAACTTTGATTGTCCATTTTTTTAAACTAAGTAAGATTTTACCGCTGACTTTACAAAAAAATTACAAGAGACGAAAAATTTGACTTTTTTAATGACAAACTCAATGCTTTTTTATTTTTTTCTGTAGCTCAAAGGACAACAGAGAAATGCTTCGTTAGAGAGTTACAGCTAGCGAAAGATTTCACTCGTGTTTCAGATTACTCACAGAAACGAATCCCTATTGAAATATGTAGGGCGTTAATTTCCAGACCTATGAATAAATTAACTTTTTCGTTATTTTTGCTAGTGGAATCAGCTCAGAAAGTGCTCGGAACATTATGCAAATTACTTTTTATTTTAGCTCAAAATAACTTTAAAATATTTTGTTTCTAGAGTAATTCTGGGTATTGTTGACAACTACCAAGAAATACATTTTTCCTTTTTTTTTTCAATATCTCTGTTGTCCTTTGAGCTACAGAAAAAATTAAAAAAGCATTGAGTTTGTCATTAAAAAAGTCAACTTTTTTGTCTCTTGTAATTTTTTTGTAAAGTCAGCGGTTTTTGAAATATTTTACTTTAAAAATTATAAACGGCCGCCATTTTGAAAATATTTAAAATATTGTTCTATTTTTTCGGACAGTGATAAAAGGTTACGCAACAAATAGGTGTACAAAGTTTGAAATCAATATCTTTTCTACTTCTAAAAATATTAAGTATTTTGTAAAAAACACATACAGACAGACAGACCGAAAACGGAATGAGATAGGACACATGTTATATTACTTTTTTTTTTCTTTTGACATGCTGAACAACGTGACAAAGTTTGTTCATATGGTCGCAGGACACCCTGTATATAAAGAAGAAAGGTATGTAAGTTGGTTTGTATCTGTTACGCACATGAGTCGTTTATAATTTATCAGATAACACTTAACTTAGGAACAAACACAATGTATCCCTTTATTTAATTATAGGCCTTCTTGCATAGATAAATAATAACGTATTGTTCGTTTTTAATTTTTCAAAAAACTGAAAACCTCTTAGTAGGCTACTCAATTTTCTTTCGTATCAAACATAAATTAATATTGAGACGAAAACTTAAACAGTTAGCCTAAAATTTGGTTAATACGGGTGATTTTCAAAACAATTCGCCCCTGTAAAGCTCCAAGCCTCCAACTATTTTTCACCTACTACTAAGCGGATTGACATGAAACATATATACAGTATGTTACGTCTTGTCTCTTTTAGAATGAGACACCACTTTTTATAAGCCCTTTTGCGTCAGCTTATGTCAAACAGTATGATCATAAAGCACAGATACAATATATTCTACAGATGCATAATTGTAACAGTGACAGTAAACGCATTCGATCCAAAAGCATTGCCAAAGTGAACGACTACTCCGTGGGGAGTAAAACGACTATCTTATTATTTATAAACCCAACGAATATTGCCTTGTTGTACTTACCGTTTGACTTAGCGAGTCTTCTCAGTTGTAGAATACGGTAACTCTGTGTGTAGCGCCTGTAATTTACATTTTTCTCAAAGTCTTGAGCTCTCTTGGTATATCTTCGTTTTTCTGTGGCATATGCGTAAGCATTACCTGATAGTTGTAAGTTAACTAACTCATAAAACTAATCTTATTTGAATACAGAATATAACTCAATTCCAAACGATATAAAGCACGATAAGGCATTTTGTAATTCGGTTGAGGTTATGTAAACAAGGTTTTCGGTTTGTTCCTAATACAAAAACAATCAACCACACCATTAAACGCTCTCGTATACGATAGCCGGATCTAATTTCATCGCTTTGTGTATCGGCATGCGGCTATTCCAGTTTGTAGGATAAAGACTTTAACAGGGGTGCAGGACAGTAGTTCTCAATAATAAACGTTAAATTATAAATCTAACACACAATGGATTGACTTTTATGCGATGTTTACAAAGCATTAGGGTAATGTGATCTGTCCAGTGGTCACGTGGTCTGTTAGGGGTCAGATGTCAATGGGCACGTTACCTTACTGGTCAAACTTGTAGGGGCGGCTATTGGACGCGGTGGTTGTCAATTTATCTTTTCTTTAACAGGCGAGACTAAAAGAAGTCAGGAAAAGTAACGTTAGACGTAACTTGCCATTTTGTAGTATTCTTATTTATTCCAAATGTGATTGCTTAAAAAAGTTATCTAAACAAATATAAACTATACACGCGGTAGGGTTTTGTATAGTAAGTGCAGATTCTTACATACATTCTCGTACCACCGGGAATAGACCACACCCATTGCCATGGTACACTAAAATCCCTAAATCAAAAGACAAATATATCCAGTGCGATTCTGAACTACAACCGAATTTTTACAAACTACTTTGTATGTCTGTATGTATACAAAGCTAGAGAGAAAACTATTCGATCGATTTCCAACAAATTTGCAAAAAAACATGTCAATTACGCCTGTATAGATGCCCAAAAAAGGGTTTTGAAAGTTTTGAAAACAGCCCCCTTTTTGGCCAAAAAACCCCCAAAAAATCACTTACTATTTTTTATAAAAAAACCGCTCTAATGATTTTAATAAAATTTGGCATATTTGTAGCCCTTAATATACCCTACCATAAGCAAAAACCGCATCTTTCTAAACATTCTCGTTTCGCTAATAATAATAATAATAAATAACTGATTTTTGGGGAGTTTTTGGCCAAAAATGGGGTTGTTTTTAAAAAATTTCAAAACCTTTTTTCGTGCATCTAAACAGGCCTAATTGACGTGTTTGGTGCAAATTTGTTTGAAATCGATCGAATAGTTTTCTCTCCACTTATTAAAATACCCACTCCTACCCCACCTACAATTATGAAGTCACAGTGAATCTGTTAAATAATTTAAATATGTTTGTGAGAAAGTATGTGCCAGTTTCTGGTATCGCTTATTTTATATATGCAGTATCATGAAACAACGTTCATCTAGCTGCAATTAGTTCCGTTTTCAGTTATAGAACGAATTTAACTTTTTTTTATGGGACTCATCACTTTATGTCAGTTATATTCTTTAGTATTTTCTGGATATTCCAGAAGAACTGGGCAAGTTAATTATTCAAACCAGAAAAATATATCCCTTATAATACGTGACTAGTTAAGTAAACCTATTTTTTTTAATTATTCAAACTTTTAAGCTGACAAACTTTAATTCTTATTTTAAATTGTCATTATATGCGGACATTTTTACAACTAACTGTGATGGCGTATTTCCAAATATGATGATTTCATTAAGAGAGTTTTAGTATAATTTTAGTAGTTCTGATTATCTTGAGGTGCAGGATCTGAATATTTTTTTACGTCCAGAGTTTACCTCAATTTCTTTTAAAGAGTAAACAATCCAAAAAACATAATCAGCCTAACAGTGTTATTTTATCTAAACGTATTCAATAATCGACTATTGTTCTAAAGTATCGAACATGTCGACAAAAATCGATTTGATTACTTGACCGATTAATGAATGAGGTGAATTAGCCAACTTTGATCAGCAACTCGACATTATTTATTAGTTACACGGCTAATGTGAATGAAACCAAAGGTGTCAGCGGAATTATTGAAACATTTCACAACAGGAAGTCTTGATCGTTGGGCCTAGTTCGAAGAAGTCAATTGATCCGAAAGTTAACCAAAATTATATTAATAACGACTCCAACTCGTCACTGGCTGCTAATCATTTAATAAACAATGAAAACATAGATAAAGGCGGATACAAAGCGACAAATTGAAATTAAAAAACCCTGTCAGTGGAATGGGCGCAAAAAGTGTTAACTTCCCACCAACATTTGAACTCTGGTAAACTTACAAATACCAACTTACTTATCAATGAATACAGAACTTATAAGAAGCGCAACGTCCATGTTAAAGACTCAGCCTAGTTTTATTTGAATCTGCCGAGCTTAGCTCGGCAGCCGCTGGGTAGCAAGAGCGCTACTGTCGTCGCCAAGGCATGGCATTCTCTGTCTCACTCACACCTGGCGCGCAGGATTGATGAGTCACAGAAGGGTGGACATTTTCAGCCAGCGCTGCCTGACGGCTGCCACGCCAAGCTCGATTTGTCGGCAACCAACTGGGCTGACTATTCTCCATAAACGTTGCGCTTCTTATAAGTTCTGTATTCATTGCAAATATTCTCTCTACACTTTAATGGCTGACCTACAAAAATGGGTCATGTTTCATGTGGGATAACGATTCATATAGATTGTTTTCCAAAATATCAAAGAAAATAGCCTATATATCGGATGGTATTACTGATTAATTAAAGCGCGCTCACGTGACTTACTGTGAAGGAGAGAGAGAGAGAGAGAAGATATATTCAACGTTACCGCGCGACTCAAAAACGCGCTTAATCGTGGTTAAGTATTAATTTTATTTACATAAATCCCAACGCAAGGGTCTAAAAATTCAACAATTTATATATATTACTATAAGCTTCCACATGTACTTCTGTCTATCACTGCACCGGCACTTATTGCGTTGTTAACCTATTACGTGGTAGGGATCGTATTGGTTTGGTGGGGATCAGCTCTGATAACACAAGATAAATATAATTTTATCTTGTTATATTTAAAATTGAAATCTAAAAAATTTAAAATAACATAAACAAGATTGCTTATATTCATGACAGTTTTCATTTCTGTCGGCAGTGCCATGACTGCTTTTTTTTATAGAACCAAATTTTGCCCCCTCCAGTTTATAGTAAATAATTTTTTATTTCTGAATATTGAAATATTTACGGGTTAGGTTACTGTACAACTGTGTTAAATTTAGTGATGACATCTTTATTTGTTCTACGGAAAACTTTGATAGCCTACTAAGACAGACTAGTGATTTTATAAATTATTTTTATTCTATTTTGTAGATCTGGTGGAAGAAGAAATTTCTATACAATTTCCAGTAATTACATACTTTATCGTTTGTTCTTACGCAAACTGAAAAATAACAAACAGGAGAGTAAAAAATATATAGCTCACTCACGTTAGTCAAATTTTCTTAAATGTATAAATTCGTTGGATTTATAATTTTATTCTTTAAATAAATGTATTTAATAAGCTGTTTAATATGCAGTATATAACAAATATTATTATTTCGAAAGCAAGAGATGCAAAACTATCTAGCCCGTGCCTTCCTTCTACATTATGTTAATCAAATGCTAATATTTTTTAAATGTGAGAGTACCTTGAATTTATCCTATTCGTCTTGTTCCCGGTTATTACCGTTCGACACGCCGCGAGGTCTATTTGTCTTTAGCCAAAGACTGTACTTTGAGCGGTGGCTTCCCAACGAACTTTCTTTTGTTTTTGTCCTTACACAGACTAAGGTAACGGTCCAGGGGTTATCCTTATTAATGCGAAGATCCAAGGATCGACTGTCAACTGTTATTATTTATTTCCGCTAAGCTGGTTCATCTCGTCTTTAGCAAACCTCGGAGCCATATTTCCTGATTTTTTATCTGTGGTCAGGTGTCTGTGGTGTATAACGATAGCTAGTAATCATTGAGGTACCTACACAAAACCCGTATTTAAGATTGGTCTTATACTATCTGATGTACGTGTGCATACACAATCAGCTTTATTGATTTTCTCAACCAATAATGTATGCTATATTTAAAAAATGGAAAAAACTGTTTTACTGTTTGTTACGATTCAACTCAAAAACTGCTTTTTTATGAAACTTTTAAGCATTTCCTTCCAGGGTAAGTTCAATGTGGGACTAAAAGTATTGTTCGTATGTCTTATGCTGGCTAAACCGTTCAATATAAATCAAAACAGTAAGCGAAATAATTGTCGGCGAGGGCATTTCCTATGTCTTTTGATTACGGTTTTCTTTTAATATCCACTTTTATCTTGCCGCAAGATCATTAGTACATCTCCGTGTGTAGGCCTACTAACGATAGTCCTACGCAATGCGCCGTTATACGGTTGTATTTGAAGCAGCAAAATAGCAGTCAGAAGAGTTGTATTTTGATAATTTAGTTCTTTGTTTATCAAAACTCACCCGATCTAGATTACAAGTAAAAAAATATGTTAAATCTACGTTAAACAAAATATCTGTAAATACTCTACGAAATCATTTTTCCATTTCAATCAACGAAGAAAATGATTATTCGCAAGTAAATTTAAGGAGATATAGTCGCGTTAATAAACCCAAGCTTGGGTGGGAATGTGGAATATACCAGACTAATATCCGACACGAAGTAGCCTACACACGAATTGATAAAAGTATAATTTTTAAAGAATAATATAGCCTATTAAATTAAAGTTGATGGCCATGTTAAATGCAAAATGCACTCCCTTCTAGGCCATGTTTATTTATTCATTTTTGTTCTGCTATAAAGGTATGTTTAGTCAAATAATGTAGTATTTAGCTTAATCTTACGCAATTTTATCTCGAAAAGGCCTGGAATGCAAACCTTACAAAGCCGCAGAAACAAAATATTGTACAAGATTTGAACAGAACGTTTCGTAACATCCTGTAGATGACTTAGCGGTGTTTACTCTCTTCTCCAGACTGATTAGTAAAGATATTAACACTGACGTATCCCAGCCTAGACTCAATACGGATACCGTAACAAAACGTTTCAATATTTGTATCGAAAACACGTGTAAAGAAGATCAATTAGCAAACGATTGCCAAATACAATCATGTTTAACGGTTTTCATTCTGTCGGGTTTGCTAGTTTCTCACGTAGTACTGGACAACATAAATATTACGACGCTGAGGAAATTTAAACATATTTGAAGAGTGTTAGTCCGTATTTTCCTAATTTTAAACGAATAATCGACTGAACACATTGCATCACCTGGTGGATCGTATCTCTGGGCAGCCGATAATAATAGGCTAGTCGTCTCGTCTTTAAAATACATCTTGTTTTTTGGAAATCGCACAATACCGTTAAATTGCCACGTAAGAACTTTTTTCGACAAATTAGAAACTGATGTTTTTAAGTAACTTTGGATCTATTTTGCATATGAACAAAAGTAAAAGTTATCTGATGATGCCTAGCGGCGAAACGTATGTAGTATTGCCTTGCAAAGCTGTAATTAGCGACAGTTGTTTCGATGTACTGAATCGTGTGTTTCCTTGATCGGAGTTTTATCAAACGTCTACTTTACTTAATTTAACCTAATGCTCAACAACAGTTTAGTATCTTCCATCATTCATCGCACTCATTTTCATCCCAATATGATCAACTTCGTGTTATTGATGAAGAATTCATCTTTCTGTCCAAAGGTATAAAAGTGGATCTCGAGCAAGGTAGTTTGGGATAGAATTTATAACACTCTCCTCGCAATATTGCGGTAGAAATCTATATATGAATTATTTATTATTTAACAAAGTTTTTACACTACAAGGTAAAATGACACGATTGCCTTCGGTAGACTCTATATTATAAACATGCAAATTATGAAAAGTGATCCGTATAATTTCAAGACATCATGTTATTGTGTTTTAAAATATTTTGGCACAATATGACTTCATTTGTTGTTTTTAGAATTTAAAAAATCAATGGTCTGTTTTTCATAAACAGAACACATTTTTTGACACATCTCAACCTTTTTGATTTTGGTGGGGTTGAGGGCGGTAGGGGGTAAACAGTTTCAAATATAAAGGTAGGTCATGTAATAAACGTTGAAAAGCTTATTAAAAGAGAAACACAATGGCGCAAAATAGAGCTTAGTATTTTGCTTCGTTTCAAAGTAATGGACGAAGTTCTGGAAAATGATATTGTTGCCGTAACATCAAAGCAGGTTAATATTAGGAATAAGTAGATTGTGTGTTATTTTCCATTGCTTTGAAACGAAGTAAGATATTAAGCTCTAGTTTGCGCCATTGTGTTTTTATTTTAATAAGTTTTTCAATGATGTATTACATGACCTACCTTTATACTTGAAATTTTTAACCCCTTACCCCCAACCCTTACCCCAAATCATTTGTCCTCTTATGCAACACAAGATATATACAAAATTTTGTTAACTTATTTTTAGTGACTTTATGAACACTCTGTATAATTTTCGGGAACCGGAGTTTTGCCAACGGGTGTCAGGTAGATGGGGGGGATGCCGTCGGCAACCTCTTCGTGCGGAGATTTGCCAACGGTAGGGGCGGGAGAAAGAGAGAGTGAGGGAGGGAGAGAGAGCGATTGTCAGGGTTGTCTACGCTTGGGGTTGACGACCAGGGTGATGACCGCGTTCATAGGAATACTGTTATCGGAAAAATACTGTGACTAAACAGTTTAGGTAAGTCCTCTAGTTTTTTTTTAATTCTAATTATATAAAGTGATAATACGACGAAATATTATAATTATACAAATATTATAATCATACTGTTATCGGCAAAATACTGTGACTAAACAGTTTAGGTAAGTCCTCTAGTTTTTTTTTAATTCTAATTATATAAAGTGATAATACGACGAAATATTATAATTATACAAATATTATAATCATACTCCCCCTCTCGCGCCCACCCCCAACCGATGGCAAAACTCCGCAGTATGAGGAATTCGCGGATGGGGACCCTTTCTACCTGATACCCGTTGGCAAAACTCCTACACTCATAATTTTCTTGTTCGGTATTAAGTATTCTACAAACAAAATTGGGGTTTAGTTTTATTTCAAAATACTGCTAGTAACAATACAACTTTTCAATATTTTTTCACAACATTATAACACACATAAAAACGAAATTAGTGGCTAAGCAAAATGAATGAAATACAACAATCTCAAATTGATTTGATTTCCAGTTCGTAAAAATTCAGACACAGAAAATTGAGTGGATCAATTACGCAAGGTACGCAAGGGTTCCGTTTGAAAAGGAAGGAATAAAAATGTTACGAGTTTGGGCGGAATTCAAATCAGAGTATGTGGTTTTAAAATAAAAAGGAGACCCAAGTTTCTTCACTTACTACGTTGTATCTTTTAAAACTCGCAAATGTGCATATTTTTATGAGGCTAATTACTTTGAAGTTCGTTAATTAGACTATCTGTATCACAACCCTACATTTAGGTAGTTTCAACTCCTGCAATCGTGAGATTTTTTTAAATAAAAAAGTCACAAAAACATAACTTTTTTATACTTTTTATTTTTAGGTAAATTTTCATTTTAAAATAAAAATTAATGACACACAAGAGCTGGTGTTAAGTTATTTATGACCGACAGCTCCCGAATACTCTTAGTGAAATAATCCGTCAGGCTTGCAGCTGGATGATTCATTCGACCAATCATTGTTGTGCGTTAAGACTCTAATATGTAAACAAACAATAAGAAGCGTTCTCAACTTGCAAAACACGATCATGATCAAGCTTCGGATTTCTTGTGAAGCACTGATAAATATTGTATAATGCAACTAGCTACTGAGATGCCATTACAACAGTCGGCTCTCAGTGTAGGGCATTATTTATTTGTCTATGTATAGTTAAATATTTTCTAAAAACACACAACAAATCCTAGACTAGAGACACCAAACTTATTGAATAAATTAAACTTTATTTTTAATGCAAAACATAAGCTAATAACGCTAATGCAAGATGTCATAGTTGATAGAATAAAATTTGAACACAAAATCTCACAACTGTAATACGTTTATTAACTCAAACGCGTTTCAACGACAAAGTCGCCATCTTCTGCGATTCACGAGCTACAATAGTCAAACTATAACTTAGTTGAACTCTGAGTTATTGTTTGACCATTGTAGCTCGTGCATCACTGAAGATGGCGACTTTGTCGTTAAAACGCGTTTGATTTAATAAACGAATTAGTTGTGAGATTTTGTTTTCAAAGTTTATTCTATCAAGTATATCTTCTAACAAGTCAAGCTCAATATTTATTTATAAGATGTCATAGTGCTACGCTGTTGTGTATATTTTTATTAACTTGTATTACTCGTCCGCATTTATAAATGAAGACGATAAATGGGCTTCGTTACTTAGAAAACAATCCATAGCACGCAAAAGTTTAATTTTAATCGGAAATATAGTTTTGAATAAAGTCGTTACAAAAAATATAACTTTCTCAATTAGGTATTTATTTTTAACCATTTTCTCCAAAACTCGAGTTTTGTTGATTAACTAGAAAATCGAGTTAATCGTATGAAAAGTATTTCAATAAAGTTAAACCGATACAAATAAAACTGTCACTTAGATTTTATTTGTTGAAAGCGAATCGACACGTCTGTACCTGTAGTAGAAGTTCGAGTTGTATCCTACCAGTCTACTAGGGACCTCATAAGCTTTGTATGACATTCTCAAATGCTTCCTGCATATTAAAAGATGCTTCAGCCTTCATGTCTTGAAATCCAATTTTGTTCAGACACACCGCCCTAACTTTCAAAAAGTTACAAACAGCAAGCATGCTCTCATTACTTTACTTATCGCCATTTTGATTATCCCCTCAGTACAATTAAATTTATTTTGATTAGGTTTTGGTTGATAAAAATTGTTTTTCAAATAGGTTCGACGAGCAAATTTAATATAAGAGTAACTTAGACGAGAACGATAATTCAGAAAAAAATTATTGGCCGAGGTGAAGTTTGAACCTGAGGGGTTCACTCTTTCTCGCCGCCTTCTAGACCAACTAAATTACACTCTAATATATGTGATGCATTACTGTTTAAAATAGCCAAACTATTTCAAAGATATGTGTCTCCATCGATTAGTTAAGAAGTTTGATAAGGTATTGATGAAATGTCTTGCAGAAATATCAAACGCTCCCCGAACTTAACATTGGCTTCTTGAAATAAATTTCAATTAAAACAGTCGGTGAAATCAATCGTTCAGCGATAAGAGAGGAGTGTTTTGAGTCATGGATGGTGTAATCACGGATCAGCTGTGAGGAGCGGCTGTTATCTCTTATCAGATGCGGATCCCACTGATACGCGATACACCTGGATTTGTACAATAACCGACGGACCGTTCATCTCAATAATATCGAACGGCCAAAATTGTAATTTATTGAAAGGTTAAATACACAAGTTTTTAAAAGGCTAGCTGCGTTAACGCAAAAAGACTCTACTACGTTTTTCCACACACATTTTTCCTATATTAGCAATGATATAATACTCATCTTCTTCCATTTCAAGGTTTCCTTTATTTTTTAATGCGAACAGCGCTGACGGGCACCATTGCTTGAAATCAACTTTTTCCAATTAGACAAAATATATCAGTGGTCTACATTCGGATTCGAAACCATGGATGTACAGCCCGTTTACCCCTTGGCTACAAGGCTGACTGCTGCACTTTTTAAACGAAAATATACAATACTCGCTCTCAATTACAATAATAAAATGGTGAAACAACATCGCTGCACTCTAGTTGATTTTCTGTGGTAAGATTATTATAACGCTTATTGTAAGAAAACCGTTATAAAAATACATACTAGTGACGGACTTTTTGTTAATCTGTTCATTTGCCAAGAGTTCTGAGGTATATTGTTTCTGTATAAAGTTTCTGTATTGGATTAATCAGCGTACCTAAAAGTGTGCTAAAACAGTTTTCACTTAGTTAATAACATCGATTAATAGGCCTGTAGGAAAACCTTAATACATTTACATTATTCTCTATCTGAAGTATTCGTAGCTAAATATTATTTGCTCAAATTTCTGTCGCTTATTATTTTGGTATATGTTTAACAGTTTAGCCAGTGTAAGGCATAAAAGGTACCCAAAAGGCGATGATAAAAAACATGACGAAACGTAGCCCTTGCTACCAAAGCATAACGTCCTATTAGCAAACATTTTTATTTAAATGCAGCAAGTATTGGTTTAGCTATATTATATCGTAACAAACTTTACGCAAAACAAATGCAATGGTTTGTAGAAGTTATTGATAATTTGCTTTGGGTATTTATAAGATAATTATTGACGATATTTCTTGTAAAAGAGAGTACGGTAGCTTTCTCTACTTCTAAAATACATTTTAAACACAGGCCTATACTTTTAATTTGTAAGATTGCACGGTTTTGTTTTTGTTAGCAGTTACTTACATCTAGTTGCTAATAATGCACATATAATTACTAGTTTCTTAATCATTTTTATTAATTAAGGGAAATGTTGATTCAATTAGAAACAATGGACGTACATGCGTCATTTCAAAACATGATGTCTGCGTGTGCTAGTTGATAATATAGGCCTATCGTTATTTTAACAAGTTCGTTTCATCAGAATTGTAGATCTCGTCTCTGTGAAACAAGCTTATTGATACTTGTAATTGAATTGAGAAGAATTAGTCATTCAATGACGCTTGTATTGGTATATATGTATAGACTATTATTAATATTCAGACAAGTTGATAATGCGGCCAACAAAAATCCATATTCTCGAAATTAAGTCTGATAAGTGCCAACATGCAGTGATCACACATGCCAAAGATTGATGAAAAAAGTTTAGTAATCGTTAGGAGAACAAGTTAATACATTTTCAGGCTTTCGGAAATATATATTTTTTTAATAGTCAGGAATAATTAATTAATTAATTTTGTTCGTTATCGTCTTATATTGGTACTTAGAGAAATGCAATTCAAGCCTTCGCTACATTTGAAGGTTCCATTTCACCTGATTGAACGAGTGCTTTTAACCTCTACAATATTCTGCTTTCCCTCTATATTTAAAATATAACTGATTTTTTTATTAGATAATTTAGATTGTGTTAAAATTGTATATAGTTTCGAAATAGAAACCCAATTTTTCATAATAATCAAATTTGATATTTTGAAGATTATACAAAATTAAATTTTTTTTCGGCACCACATGTAGATTACAAAACGAATGACCAATATTGTAAAGTCAGAGTCGTTAAAATCCGTTTAGTAGGTCCCGAGATAAATTCATATGGTCAACGGACCTCAGAATACTAGTAGTTTTGTACAGTGACATTCCAGTAATTTTTTTGTGTGTGGGTCTTTTCGATTATTATAATTTAAAAAAGTTGATATTGAATCTCCGCTTCACGGAAAACATCGGATTTGGATAGGCCTACGTTTTTCCCCCTGCGTTTCTGTTATGAGTCAGTTATCGTTGTATCGGTCTGACTTGCTAAAAGTATAATCTTATTTTTAAAGCAGATTCTAGACATCTACTGTTGCATTGGCTTGACTTGCTTCAAGCATGACTTTATCTTAAAGCAAATGCTAAATAACCTGACGGTTTTACTTAATAGTATTTAGTTATAAGCACATTCTTAGTTTGTATTAATTAGGTAGATGTTTAGCATCTGCTACAAACATAACCTTAATTCAGCAGATATTAGACATCTACCGTTGCATCGGTCTGACTTGCTCGAAGCATGTTAATAAGACGGGTCTCATTGCAAGTGGGAAATCAAAACAGCAGTTACGTAATAATAATAATTGAAGCAATAAAGCTATTACATATTTGGACATAAAGCGATTTATGTAGGGTCATCATACTATTTGAAAGAACGGGTTCTCAAAACTGAAACACTGGAAACCGTTTGAATGTCGCACTGCCTGATCGGCATAACACCATATCTATTCCGTTACGAATTATACCGGTAAAGCTTTACCCAAGTTAAACCTTTCTCGGAAAACAAAACAGTTTGACAAACGACCTAACCTAGCAAGTGTCCCACATGTTTGTTTTGCCGGTCTCTGTCCATTGTTATTGATTTCATGCTGAGAGTTTATACAGCCTTGTTGAAATGTCAACTGTTACTCTTTGTCACATCCCTCGCTTTATGTCTGTGTTTGCCACTATAGTTGTGAACATAGATGATTATATACTGACATGTTACAACTTACAAGTTAGGTCTCGATATTTAACAACATACTAACAACATAATTAATAATATACTATCAAGTTCTTTCTTTGTGTAGCGGATTTTTTTAGGAAAGGAAATCATTGCATCGTGAAACGAGAAAATGTAGACATACACTTACAATAAAAAGTGTATTTAGTTTACAGGAAATAATAACATAACATTTAGTTTGTCCAAATAGGCGTGCGCTCTTAACCATAAAATCTAAGTAAAACCGTCCCTTGCTCCCCACGCGTAGACCTGAGCGCAGATTCGTAGAATAAAGATTATCGCCAGGCAGGTAGTGTGAGTGTGTCTGCGCGTGTGCGTGATTTTACACCGATTTTATGGGTCTAGGGCCGAGGGCCAGTTGCCTAAAAACTTTGACGAGGGTAATTTGACAGCCAGAGGCTTGGCGGAGCGAGGGCCAGCCGGCTAGGGATCAGTGACCTGTTCTACTGTGCGGTGGGAGTGGGGGTGGAAAGGTTTTAACTATCGTTTATGTATTCCGATAACAGTATGATTATAATATTTATATAATTATAATATTTCGTCGTATTATCACTTTATATAATTAGAATAAAAAAAAACTAGAGGACTTACCTAAACTGTTTAGTCACAGTATTTTGCCGATAACAGTATGATTATAATATTTGTATAATTATTAACCTTAAAAACTCTTCTATAGAAATTAGTTTAGAGTCGTACTCTATGCATTTAATCTTACCCCTCCCCTGAATCACTTCCGCTTTGGGGAGTCGACTGGCCCTCGGCCCTACCTGGCTGTTTTGACAGTTTATGACCCCCACGGCAAAAGATCGGCGGGCCCTCGCTCCGTTCTCCCGATTTTATGGTTCAGAGCGCACGGCTGTTTGGACAAACTATAGTGTTGGGCATTGGACGTAAAAATAGCAGAAGAATTGGAGGGAAGGAGATGAGAAGAGACTGTTAGAGCAGAATCAATGTGGAGATGGATGACGAGGAACCCCATAAACCTACATGACAATGATAATTTTGCTATGAAAAGTCCAAACAAATTACCGATTGTACATACAGATAATTTTGAAGATTCGTTTACGTTTTGTTTCTGTAATAATGAATTACTAATTCGACTGCAAAGCCTTATCGAATAGGAATGTAAAATTAAAAGTAACAATATATGTAAAACAATATTCAGGCAGGCGATGATAACCACCCAGGTTTTTCGCCTTTAAAACAAAAAAAAAAAACAATATTCAGGCTGTTTTTGATAACTCAAATGAGGTGGTTGGGTAAAAATCAAGAAATAAGTCTCCATAGACATATGTGCGGAAACGCTTCTTTTAAAAATTAACCGCCTTTTTGTACAATACTGTTCAACCGATTGAGTTGAAACTGTTCACGGTACTAATCAACTTAAAGAGCTAATTTGAAAAAAATACCAACTTGTTCTAATAATTCGTTTCACAATGGCGGCTATTTCAATATTTTAAATAGTGAATTTCAGTAAAAACCATCAGTTAATGTAGGCCTATGTACTGTCAAATTAGTTTGACGCAATTCAATGATACAGGCTACTGCTCTCAGCAATGTGCGTTGTTTTACTGTTACTTTGTCCGATAATTGTGACTTTAGTACTATTCAAAATCAAACGGGTCTGCTGTAATGGCGACCATCTTGGATTATAATCCCGTAAGAGCAATGTCAAATTTAAAACTATATATTTTTAAAATTTTGTATCACGCATAATTGTTTGCAAAGTCTCATTTTAACCACAGTCACAATACTCATCCGTTTTGCGTTCCCCATTTTTTTAAATCCCGTTCATTTGTCACTGACATTTTTAAAGTTCCAAGTTTGAACTTTTTTTACACAATACAAAAATTATAATTAAAAATGAATCACAAGCCATATCCATAATTTTATAAAGTATATTCAGTTTTTTTCAGCACTCAATTACACAAGATGAATTTATAAAATGGTTTTAAATGAGGCACTATCAAAGCGATCAGCTGCAAGAAATGCACTGGTTAGATATGACTATACGGTGAAGAGCTGGAATCGTCGGTTGCTTTCTTTTTTACTGGAGCAGACCCTTAAACAATTAACCCTTGACATTTTTTACACAAATTTACCATTTACGAGTTATTCTCATAAAACATTTTAAATTGCCGAAATTTTGAATAAGTTGATTATTTGTTTTCAAACTTGGTCTTTACACTGATGGGTAACCAACTTCAAATCAATCAGTCTAGATGTTTATTTAGTAAAAAAACACAAAATGGCGGGCAGCTGGTAAAATAAATATTTCCAGACATATATTTATAAGAACTTTTTTTTTATTTGTTTTTTTGTGTATAGTACCGAGCCTTAACATGAAAATAGGACCCTTACAGAGCATAATTTCGTAGTAACGTTCAAAGTATCAAGATGAAATATGACATGGTTGTAAAGGATGCCAACTTGCGATTTTTTACAATAACACAAACTCAACAATATTTTATTATACATTTAGGGTGCTACAGTTTTGATAACGTTAGTAAGGGCCCTATATATTATAGGATATGAGAACTATCTTAAAGAATTTAAAGATATATGTATTTTTAACACAATCTTTTAAAAATTACTGTATTGCTTACATTCCCGAAGCTAAAATCTTGAAAACCTTTGGAGCTAAAAGTACTTTGCAACAATGTTATGAAACATTTTAATTTTATTCATTCGGCATACAGTAATATTATGTTTACATCCACTACGTTGCTCCCCCCAGTTTCCCGGGATTTTTTCAAGAAATTTTTATTAAGAGCTTAGTTCGGTGACAAAAAATATTTAATATGTTTTGAGTTTGAGACTCAAGAGTTTTTATTCTGAAAGAAAAGCTGGAACTCAGTCAGTTTTGATTGCCAATTGCCGATCCCCTAAACACTATTGAACTGATTAGGCCTATAACGATTATTTGAATATTTTGGTTATTTCTTAAACGTCATCCGTACAGTCTTATGCTCTTTTATATCTTTCTGGTTGTTCGTTTTTCTATTGTGGGGACTGACGTCGAGGTGGGTGACGTGATGTGAATAACGAAAAACTGTTTCAACAACCGTTTCGAAAAAAACGAACGAAACCCAGTTTTTTGCAACGGTTTTGAATTGAAAAGCATCCCTTTTTTTTCCTACACCCCCTACATCCACTGAACTCCATCGATAATGAGCAATGTAGCCTATAATTTATTTCCGCCATGGTTACTGCTATTGGTTAACTTAGTAGATTAGGTCGATGACGTAAAAAAACAATCGGGAAGTCAAACTAGCATTCCTCCAATTTAATTTTCTGTAAGGCAAAAACTCGTGGAGAGGTTTATATGTAATTTCCGGAGCAAATAGTGCTCTTAAAGTTGCTGTTTAGTCTGACCAAAATAAAATAATAATCACAACAAAAACAAAAAATTAGCTAGAAAAGCAATATTTATTACCAGAAGAAGTCTAATTTGATCATTAGTGTGTAATAAGTTACGTTTTTTTATATTGCACGTTTTGGTTAAGTTGTTACTTTCCTCTCATCTCTGATAAACTACTTGGTGAGCAGTGAGAGGACCTATTAGCGTTCGATTAACCCGTAGCCTAATTCGCTTCGCCTCGAATCGTTACCACGTTCAGATAAGATAGGATCCTGCAATGAAAACAACATAACTTTGGATCGGTGGGTTTCGATATCAATACACCTTTCTAGGAATTCGATAACGCGTATTGTGCTCTGATAAGCCTTAGATTGTGCGATGCATCGATCTGTTCGATTTATTTTGACGAGACAAAGTCGGCAAACACAATTAGTAGTTTGTACGTTGGATAGCGTTTTAAAAGGATTTATTGTAGAAAGAAAATTGAAACAAATCAAGAATTTAAATTTGTTACTGTATTGCAGAGAGAAAAACGATGTTAGACTATGTGTTTGTTACCATTCAGATAAGCACTACTCGTTTTGAATTAAACTTTTACCGGTTATTTAAGCATTACCTTGTTGTTATCACGTGCTAGGTTTTGTAAACATTAACTGAAAAAGTGAAAACGTTTAGCAGAAATTCCGTTGGCCAAACCGTTAACCATAAACCAAAACAGTAAGCGGAAGAAATGTTGACAAAACTGATTCGGGTATTTATTATGGTTTTATAACAATATTTCGACCGATATTATATTGGCTCGAGTTTCACAGTTTATGTTCAATTCTCGTGATCAATAAACGTAGACTGGCATAAGGAAATCCCACTGAAAGAAGTATTGCCTAAGAAAATTAAATTCAGTTCTTTATCTAAAACTTTATCGCAGCTGAATTGAACGTTTGTTTCAGAATTTCTACGCCTAAAATAATTTGTATTGCAATTACATTTTTACTCTTCAAACTATATGAGGTTTGAACCATTTTACTAGTAGATTTACATCTGTACAAAATTACCTCTTCAAAATAAAAAATGTTCACTTTCTGCAATTTAACATTACCTTGAAAATAGTCAAGTAAGCATTTTTCTCAGTTTTTTTGTTTATTTTTTATTATTTTAAGGTGTCAAAATTTGTTGTATTTTGGAATACAATAGCGAGAGGAGAAGGGGCGAGATAGACAATATGGTAGCGTTATTAACATCAACATATTATATATTATTAGACAGAAGACGGTATTCTTTAAATTTAACTCTAGCTAATACGGCCAGCACAATTTTAGATGTTAAGGCTCGGGTACCTAAATTGAAAACGTCGAAGTTGAATAAAAATTTCAATGTTAAAATAACCTAACATACCTTCACTTTTAAGCATATTTTTGGTTTTTTTTCTTAAAGGGGCACTCCACCCTAAAAATCGTCAAAAACACATTTTTCTACCATTTTTTGTCAGTTTCTTATTTGCTATGTTTTTCTGAAGAGATTGATATGTAATAAGCAGGGAAAATTTTATTCTAACCCATTCAAATCTAACGATATCTAAAAGCTTGCACACAATTTTGAGTCACTAATTCAAAGAATATAGAAAGAAAATTTAAATGATAAAAACTTACCGCCAACAAAAACTGAAAGATAAAGAAGGAAAGACCTATGGAGCAGAAGAGTTTTAGTGGAAGAAATTCAAACATACTATGTATACTAAGTATTATAAAGACATTCACTTGCAAGATTTGCTTAGCAACTGATGTGGTGTTTGTTTTCCTTTGTGGGCTGTTTTCCGAATATTAAATTTTTATGCGTTTTGAATCACTATGGCGGGCATATCTCAAGTTCTATTAGAGACATCTTCTTGATTTTTTTTTTAAAGATAGCATTTCATTCTATGGCCTCTAGCATAGAATAGTTGAAATGTTACCTGTAAATATTTTTTCAAAATTAATCATTAATTTTTAGTTTAAAAAAATATTTTAATAAACAAATTAGTTATTTTTTTAAATTATTTTTTTTAAAGTAGCAATTTTATGCTAGAGGCCTTTACAGACAATGTCCTCTACAAAGTATAAAAAAAAAACTTTGAATCTATCTTTCATAGTTCTTGAGTTAGGTATGCCATAGTAAATGCTTGTTTTTTTATGAAAAGGAGCCCCCTTACCAGGGGTGAAGGGTCTAGGGACTTGAAAATGTGACAAAAGTTAATTCTTACTTACACCAACTCTTAAAAAAATATGGATATGACAGCTTAAAAACTAAATAAATCAGTTTTATGGTGGAGTGCCCCCTTAAAGTAAAATAGATTGCTAAGATTTTTTGCAACTGAGTAAAAAATTAATAAAGTTTTACTATTTATATCATACGTTTATAAAAACAATAAAACGGGTTTTGAAAATGTATTCAGCAATCAACATCCGCATATGACAGTACTTTAAAATGAAACAATTTTTTAAATTTGTTCCACTTTCATTTTATTTCATTTATTACTTATCCTGTAGCATGCTCTTATGGGAATCAGATTCAATATGGCGGACCTGGTATCCTTCCCTTAACACCAAATAAGCTTCTTATAAATACTGCTAGATGGCACTGATGAAAATACACATAAATTAGAACACATCCTTATTTCTCTACTCCTTTTAAGCGCAACTTTTTCCCTTTAGGCCTTGAACATTCGCCGCCTAGTTGAAATAGCTATCTCTACCAATAACTTTGAGATGGACCATCAGCCGCCAAGTGTTGTAATCTGAAGTAGGCTTACGTGGTTTGGGAATTACAAATCTTATCTAAGCAGTGAGTAGGCTAGTTAGTGTTTTCTCTCTATCGCAATGTACACACGTACAGTTCATAATTAGAGTAGCCCATACAATTTGCTTTAAATAATCATATGTTTGTGTCTAGACTTTTTGGCTTTTCAAAATTATTTCCCCACTGAAGCAAAGACTTTTCGAATAATTAAAATCCATATGTCTTTTCGGCCCTGAACACTCGGGACTAGCCTCACCAACAGCAAAAACGTTTCGAATGATGACCCTATTCGTTTTATTACCCGCATGTCATCGATCCGTTACCCAGTACTGAAGCATCATTGTCACTGACCCAACACAGGTAAGTTGTTCTGTCGTAAATAATATCCACCATCCCTTAACTTGCTGACGTCTCTAGGTTAACAAGTCGAAAATTCCTTTCTTTTGTCTTTTGTTACATTGAGTAGTATTTTACCAGCAAAAATGTGGGGTTTGTCTGCGAAAAATACAACACGTAAAATACTTCGCGTACAGTTTACTTGTTCATACAGGCCTAATAATAAATACAGACTTTACAGTACACAGAGGAGATATTGTAACGTCCCACACCACGAACACTTTCACCAAAGGAGCTACAAATAAATTCCAATCTTCCAACATAAAGGCCTATAAATTTGTTTGCTACCATTTTATGAACGACAAATGCAAAGTCAATTGTCGAATTCGATCCTCTCACCGGGCGTAATGAAAGATCGATACTTCCACTATAACATGTAGAACTCAATGGTATAGGCCTAAATCATTTAATTCTGTACTAAAGCACGTAACTTATAGTTTCTAGGCAATAAAAAAACAATAGACAATTAACCGGTAAATTGCATTTTTATTTTACAATTTGTATTTCTTTGAACATTATATATACAAAACTGAACAACCCATAATTGAGTTGTATATAAAAAAAGCTAGCTGAGTATGTCATAGACCAGCGGTGTTTTAATGCCACGACCGTCATGGGTTCGATTTATTCTATTGTTGATTTTACGGTGTTATATTTGAATGTACTCCCAGAACGTAGTTTTTCTTCTAGGCTACATAGTAACAACGTCAAGAAACGGAAAAATGCATTTTCAGCCTAAGTTCTTTGTTTTTTAGCTAATTTTTCTGGCAGGTTCGTAATGAAGTCCTACTAAAAACTGCTTTGGAAAGTATACTGTAGGGTTAGCAATTTAAATTCCTTCTTTGGCTTTTTGAACAAATTAGGTCAAAATGTATGGTTTATTTTTAATCAAAATATACGAATAATAATTTTCAAAATCTAAAATTTCATTAAAAAGGGCGGGAAAGATTACTTTCTATAAATGGGGTTATTTGAATTCTAAGTTCGTAAATTCAGTATATGAAATTTGAAGGCCGCATACCAAGTTAAAGAAATACGCCTACTTTGTCTCTAACGTGTTCAGTAGGCCTATTATTTAAAGTAAGAAAGGGACAGAGTGGATGAAAGGTTAAAATAGGCTCGTTCAAATCAGATGTAGTTGGACACTCCAGTACAGTTGCAAGGGTTCGAACCTAGTTACTGATATTCGATTTACTTGTGCTGTACGCTGCTCCCCCTTCTAACTTCATGAACCAAATGAATAGAAAAAATACGGAAGAGAGAGAGTTTGTAGGCTTATTAGCTCTCAATGCTAATCGTAAATAACAAACAGGTTTGAACGTAATTATATATATCATTTAGTTTTTTGAGTTGCTTATCTCGGCTCCCGCTAACTCAAGTTTACCAGGTTTTTTTAAAACCATTTGCCAGAGTGCCACCACACACTACTAACAAAGTAAAGGTTTAGGCCTATTATAACCAAGGCTCATTTTAAAAGTAACGCAGATGATTTACCCACACAATGGTCATGTTTTAATGGCAAAGCAGTATAATAATTAAACTTTACAAAATACCAACACTTTAAGGAACTTTAATAAGTTGCGACTAAGCTTACCGTAATAAACCTAAATAAAAACAACAAAACCTAAACGGAAAAAGAATGTTACTGAAATCAAACTTTTTCGACATCCATTTCCTTCAATAAAAGTTCTGGACAACATTAAAACTAGAAACAATATCTACGTTTAATTTAAACAAATTCCATTGCTAGATAAATTCATGTTGACTCATTACATTATTTTGTTAATTATTCTATCAACCATTTTTTCTCACTTGTGTTCTATTTTGTCCTTCCAAACAAAAACACGTCTACCAATTAATATAGACTGCATATGCCTAGGAAAAACATTGCAATTGTCGAAAAATCTACTTCAAGTTTTTCGTTTGTTCTAAAAACATTTTTGGAATCCCGTGAGTGTAGCTCAAACATGAAAACATATATAGGCTATGGATAAAATTTTACATTCTGTCCCTAGGATTCACCAAAAAGTCGATTCGTATAAAATTTTCAACTAAATCCGGCAACTGGAAGAAACCCTTCATCCTTCAATTACTGCAGCTCGAAGGATAATCGAGTTACCAACAAAAAATCTGAAAATATTTCTTGGTAATTATCTACAATAACCAAGTAGCCTACCTAGCTAATATTTCTTTTCTTTCTGTATAATAAGACTAATATTATGTAGGCCTAACTTAATTTAAATTCATGTATTTTTGTATTAATATTTAAAATTGTCAGAATTCAAAGTAGGCTATTTTATATTTTAGCCTAATCTTGACCCTCAAACTAGTGTAACAATACAAAAACTATTTTGATTGTCATTAAAAACGGAATCGTCTTTTCTCTTGTAGTAACTGTTTTATTAAGTTTATGGTTTTTTGAAATATATGACGTTACAAATTTTAAACAGCATCCGTTTTGAAAATACACTAAACAATTTTTTGTTTTTGGTAGATACGTTACGTGTTTGGTAGGTGGTACACGTGTAGGTAGAACGTTAAATAGAAAAATGCGTACCGTATACCAAATCTGATATCAATATTTAAGAAGTCTTTTGTAAAGAACTAAAGAGCGGGTAGTCGGGAACTAAGAGAGATATCATAACTTTATGCTATTATAGGCTAACCTAAGGAGAAGTGTGTAAAGGACAAAATTATTTTTCAAATATATTAACCTAACATTACTGTAATACAAAATAATAAAAATTATTTAAAAATAAAAACAAACTGCTAGCCTATAATTAAAATATATTTATAACCAAAAGTAATGACTACATTTTAAAGAAATTAATAAAAGTTTATAAATTCACACAGAGAGGACAAGCCTAACCCTTTATTTTGCAAGAGTAAATAGCCTACATAGATAATCTAAAATATTGTGTCAATGATTGGGACTCAATAGTCTTTCGTTGGGAGAAAAGATACAACCAGCGTTTCTAGCATTTATAGTGGTCTGTATTCATTGCATTTAGTTAATGGAAATGTTTACTAAATTTTCATCTCATTTCTATTAGTTGGAGTTAGGACACACAGCAAATTAAGTTAATTTTAAGTGGTTTTATTTTGTTTGAATCATATTAAAAAAGCAACATAAAAATAAAACAAAATTCTACAAATGTGTATACCAGTTAAAAAAAATGTAGGGTTTGTACATGACCCTACAAACTCAAATTTGTTTGGAATATGTTGACCAATTTAAATACATTAAAAAAATAGGCATTTAAAACAAAGCGGCACTTTATAAAAAAGTTTAGGCTACTGATTAAAACTCCAAATTGTAGGTTAGGTTCAATACGCTCTCATTAAATTTGACTTAATATATTTAAAAAATTATTTATTTATGATTGATTATCCAGTTTTAATTATCCGTTTCAGGTACATGACACTAAGTAGATAGAATAACGATACAAATGCGCTAAGTTTAATCAGGCTATATAAAAAACTGTAGCTTTTATATGGTACAAGTTAATATAGATGAGGATTGAATTTAAATTATACTGTGAACAAATTACAAAACAATATGTTGCATAATTCGTGTTTTTCAGAAGTTACGTTTTCCCTACTTATAAATTTTACCGGCTGGTTGTATATTACTATCGGCTTTTAAATTATTATAAAATAAATAAAAACAAAAAATATCCACAAAACATAAAAAAGTTTCAATAATTAAAACACCAGTTAATTAAATAATATACTGTAATTACTTACCATGCACTGCAAAAAGAGTTCAAACAACACACAATTAACTATACACAAAAACACAATACATCCACTAAACCATAAACCTGTTCATCCTTGATTAGGATAACAAAGATGCGATCTTAACCTAACAGAAGTCTGGTTGAGACTGAAAGAACAGCGCAAACTCGTATCACAGAGTGAACAATAAGAGAGAGACGGGAGATGTGTAAGAGTAGGGCGTCAGACTGAGAGAGATATAGCTACATGAGGCAGGTAAAAGATCCCGACCAATAGGAGACCAGCTTCTACGGATAGAGAAGGAGGAGGGGGATAAGTTTGTCAGCGTTCGTCTGAATTTCACGATTCGTCCAGCTCTCTCTGTCTCTCTCTTCTTCTTTCTCCTACAAAGGGCAAATATTTACTTTGCCGTTTCATAATAAAACAATCTTTTTTATAAAGCATTAATACCTTACTTTGATCAATAGTTCTTACAAAAAATATCTGAATAGGGTTTACTTAAAGGCGTTTAGGAAGTGTTTCTTTTCCATCATTTTAGTGTGTTTCAGGAATAAAAATGGAAATTGCAGATAAATAACCTCTGATAAATAACTTATCCAAAATTAAGGGTGAATTAAATTTTCTGTTGTGAAATACATAGACTCTTTTAATTTGGTTTCCTGTTTTTATTATAGACTAGGGGAGACCCCTGCGTGCTCCGCACACCAACCCCCCAATGGAACCTTATAAAAACATGTTATGTTTTATTTATAATAAAGGTGTAGGATTAATAATAACCTCAAAACTAAGGTGGTAAATAATGTTAAATGTTCAAATCAAATTATTTCTTACATTTTATAACAGCAGTTATAATAATGGTTAAAAGAACCAGCAAGGCTCAGGTCTACACTTTAAAACCCTAACCTAAAAGCTAGAAATACAAAAATAATTGCTTCAAATTTTGAAATCAGCTGTTAATGGAAATATTGGAGCAAACAGCTATATAATCTGTTATTTTATTCAATTGGTTGCTAAGCTATGGTAATAAATGTAAATAAACATGTGTTGGTTTATCATTCTAGGCCTAACCTAAGAAATTTTTTCCGACTAAATTTACAAATATTGAAACAAAAAAAAGGTTTTTATCGAAATTAATTATAGCCTATGTTATTCAGGGATAGTGTAGCTTTGTATTGGTAAAACTATTTTATCAATCGGTTCAGTAGTGCCAGAGATTACCCCCCTACATACATACAAACAAACAAAAAAAACAAACTTTACCTCTTTATAATATTAGTACAGACTAGTAAAAAAATGAAACCTAAAATTATAAGGTATATTTTATATAATATGTATAGGCTACATAAATGAAATATAATATATTATATGATAGGCCTAAATTTACACGTATTTGTTTATATTATTTAGTCAGTCTTCACATACAAATAAAAATAAGTAAATTCATAAAATATTGTTGTTGAAATTTGAGTGCACTAATTATAATTTAACCTGGATTTTATAAAGACATTGAATTGAAACATATCTTATAGTCTATGATCAACATTATTGTTTAGTAGGGTACAATTAAATTCGTATTTTGTGTTATTTCCGTAAAAATATGCACTATTTGGTATTTCTTGATTAATGGTCCTCATCTTTAAATGATCAAACATGTATTCAACTACAGAGCTGAATCCTGTCATTGGTATTGCGTTTGTATATTGTTTTAAAATCTCCTGCAATAATAAACCTAAATCCTTGTTCAAATTATCTGCTGCATCTCCATCATATTGAATCTACCCTCCATAAGAAAAATGTGAAACTTATTTACTGCCCTATATAGTCATTTTTATCTCGAGCGTAGGCCTATTATACAAATACTTCTGGATATCCTCTTTTGACAAATTCACTATTCATTAAATCAGTTTTGCCACAATATTTAACAAGGTTAAAGTCTTATTCATACATTTTGTGTAAGTAAACAGTAAACATTAAAATATTCATAAATAAAATATGAATTCGTGAAATCTTCTAAGCTATTTCTAAATAATTAATCAAGTATTACCAGTGTTGTCAGGGGTTTACTCGTAATTTTCCAGTACCGGAACGCTGCCGGAACTAAACAAAAATACTCCACCGGAAAATTTTTGAAATTTTCACTTCTAAAACTCCTATTTTACGTATCTTTGCCGAGTTTTAAGGGTGCAGATAATATAGGCTACTTACTTTTGTAAGAAAAGTACACTTGTATATGTAACTATTTTTGTACTTGTATATAGCACATAGCAAATTTTAGAAACACATACTATTTCCAGCAAAAACTTGGCAAAATGTCTCTTATTTAGTCAATAGCCTTTATCAGAAATTCAAATCCTCGGTAAAAGACAGCAAACCTAAACAAATTTTATGTATTATAGCAAGAAATAACTTTTCTTATACAAGAACAATTAAATGCAAGCAAGCTTATCAAGAGAATACAACACACAAATACAGACGCTAAATTGCCATGCGGCCGGTGTTCAGGTACCTACGTTTAAATATTTTCGTCTTTCGGGGCGCCTTTCGACCTTGTAGCCTATTTGTGACGGCGTTTGCCAGTGTACACCATTGTTTGTTTGTATTCCATGTTATGCTCTCATTTGGGATATTTGTTTTTTTAATAATTAATCGTGAAATGAAATGAGTTATTCTATAAGAATTAATCACTAAATGTGGTCCAAATTATATCATCTTTGGTCTTATTTTGATTACAATAATCTCATCAATAACTTATAGTCTATGTTATAAACTTGTTCATGCCGAAAAAGTTAATAATACAAAAGTTTAAGCATCGCTGGTTTTTAAACTTTTCGACCGCCTCGACTCTGAATCATCGGTCTCTTAGGCGGATTTCTTATCAAAGCCAGGCCGGGCGAAAATCGCTAGATCACTGATTAAGCAGTATTTCAATGGGAGCTTTTATTAGGACGCCGGGCTCCGATTTTGAGCAGTCCTGCCTCCCTCTACTTCAAGCGGTTTCTGCCTGCGTTTTTCAGTCTAGCTCGGTGTCCATGCCAGTGTCACTATGTTGCAACTGCGACTGCTAGGAAGGCTAGAAAACCTATTGAGTGAGACTCGGCTTCAGTGCGAACGCATAGCAGATTTTGCTCGTCTTGGCTTGGTATCGCTTCGCCCAGCACGGCTCGACTCAGTTTTGGTGTGAAAAGGGCTAATTTGTAGCCGTTCGCAGCGTTAACCGAACATCAAAGGTGTGCCGCAAAGCTTGCAAAAAAGGTGTCTGGTGCTCCCATTTCGATTCCGAGCTGATGGACAATATGGGATACTTTACTGTAGTTTTGGCTTGCATAGTCGCAACGCACTGTAGTGTGGGGATATCTTGAGGTTTTTCGATTGGCGGACGTACTACAATTCTGAACCAAGTGTTGAATGAGTGTGATGAGGGAGTGGATGGTCCAGTGCAACGTTAAGACAAAACGTATAACAATTTAATAAAAACCAGTACCGGAACGGCGTTCCGGTACCAGTAAACCCCTGAGAGTTGTTTCTTTTCTTCAAATAAAGTTTTATCTTACTGGTTTAGTTTTGAAACTAAAAACCCTCTACATTTTCAGTCTAGGTAGGCCTACATTTTTAATGTTTATTGTTCCTTGATTGAATGATGTTGCACTATTCAAAGCTAGTTTTCATTTTGAAATCAACTAAAATGTTGATTTATTTTAACTTCCAATGTTCGTACTTCGAGGTTAATTGGTTAATCTTCACGCCAAGATGGCAATTATTATTCATAGAATTACATTATGTCACTATTTTTTGTTTACGTTTATATTTGGTTGTGCTTCGTGGTTTTAATAAGTCTGAGGTACAATCGGCTTAAGCTATTTTCTTGATTAATTATCATATTTTAGCCCATCTTTAAGTTTTTTTTTTGCGTTTTGCGTGTACTTCACATATGCTCTACAAAATCAAGGACAATTCACTACCTTAAGAAATTAAATACCTTTCTAATCACATTTTACTATCTCAGGCTAATTTATTTATTTACTTTTTCCAAGAAGATTAATTAAAGCCACACAGGTTCTCTCTTTCACATAACCTCAACATTGAATGTGTTACAAATATTTTAACAATCCAAATTTATTTAAAAAATAATAAAATTATGCATAAACAAAAAATTAATATATAATAATATAAACAAGAAAATAATCAAAATTGTACTATACATTCAAGAACTAAACCACCTTTCAATACAATAGGCCTAATTAGAATGTATACAAATACATAAATGCACAAAATACGAATTTGAAAATACAAATGCAAAATTCGTAATTTAAAAAGTTTAAATGTAAAAAAATACAATAATACTAATGTACAAAAATAATTCTTTCAATAATTACTTGAAAGAAATAATATCAAAAATTGCAACACTGATTATACCGGGTGAATCCAGACCACCCGTGAGCAAAATAAGTTTCCTAGGCGCCATTTTGAAACGGTTAGAGATAAAGTCAAACTTTAAATACAAAAAATGATGTTTTTTGAAAGACCTTTTCAATGATGTGCTTCACAACTAACGTTACTATTTCGAGTTTTTGAGTTTTAATCTGTTTTTTCCCCAAAACTGTATGCATTTTTAAAATTTGAAAATGTTTGAGTAAGAGCAACTTAAACACATTTTTGGAAAGGGTATCTTCTCATGAATCTAGTATAAAAATTTGGTTTATGTAGGTTACGTGGTAACAATAAAACTAACTGTAAAACTATACTACTATTTTTTAGACTTTTTGGAACACTTTGTACATACGCAGTAATATGAGTTAAAACATTTTTTCCAAAATGATCGGTGAATAAAGACCTATAAAATGAGGTATCACTACTTTTAAATTTGAAAATTTTCCAAAAAAGCACTTTTGGGGCATTTTTGAGATTTGAATTCTCTATTGTCGAAATAGGGGGTTTTAAGTTAAAACGAAGGTTGTAGCTCATTTGGTTTAGTCGCTACATATTGCGTTTGGGTGGTCTGATTTACCATGTATACTAACGAATTTGATGTTTAAATTACAAATATTGGCTCCATTTATAAAAACGTTGAATAAATTAGATCTCAGACATCAGCATTTAAATATAGTATATATTTTAACGAGTTAAACTATGACAGTCAAACGTATTTCTTAGTCCGATAATGAATTGTGAGTGGTTCAAAAACTTATTTATTAAATTAAGAAATAAATTAACAGAAGTAATTGATTTTAGGAATATATTATTTGATTTTTTTTTAAATTATAGTAGGCCCCTAATCTATGGAAATAGTAGGAATATAACTGACTATATGACAGACGTCGCAAAGAGCAGACCTTACAAATTGTTAAACAAATTACGGTTCAAAATACGATAATAGGCCTACTGTTAATATATGAAGTATGGCAATCCTAATTAATTGTAGTTAAAATTCCTAATTAAAAATGTATGGTTGTAATTAATTGTAGGTCATTTTAATATAGACTATGGGAAATTTCCTTATTTCGAGTTCAATTCATTCAGCAAAGCCCGACATTGTTACTTTGCCAATTATTAGTTTTGGAGTTTCTTGACAATGTTGTTTAAGTCTTTATTTGCTTTAACCGACTACAGCTATCAAATGAATTTTATTTTTCGATTATCTAGGTTACCATTGCACTAACGACGTCCGACTAATTTCGGTCAAATTAAATCAATATTAAGGTTAAAGTTATAAATAAAAAGCACTCTTGTAAAATTAACGACCTTAGCTAAATCTGTATTGACGTCGGACTGCCCTTAATAGAATTTGCCAGGACGTTGACCTGTTTGTGAAAATATCTTGAGACAACCCTTTACTGTACCTTTGTGTGCCCAATAGATGGCGAGACGTCTGGTCTTTATACGTGGAAGTGACAGATAATGTTAGAAACAATATTTTCTTAAAAGGTTCTTTTTTAGCCAAACATAATTTGTAATTTGAGGGCCGACCATATCAGTAATGTTAGTTTTAAACACATTAAATCCTTTATTCATCTTTAAAAACAAAACATTAAAAAAATTATAATTTCTGATGATTATGTGAATTATTTGATGATGGGACATAATCCCCGTAACGCGTAATAAGGAAAAATATAGAAGTCATTTTGATTACAATAATCACATCAATATCTTATAAACTTTTTGATGCCGAAAAAGTTATACTAATAATATAAAAGTTTAAGCACCTTTGGTTTTTAAACTTCTTAGCCGCTTCGATTTTGAATCATCGGTAGCTTATTATTTGTAGTCGTTCACAGCGCTCGCTGAACATCAAAGGCGGCCCGCAAGGCTGGAAAAAGTGTGTCAGGTGATCCCAAGTTGTCCCATTTCGATTCCGAGTTGACGGACAATGTGGGAGACTTTACTGTAGTTGGTTCGCATAGTCGCAACGCACTGTAGTGTTGGGAGAGCAGGACCCGAGAGAACACCTTCATAGTTGAGCTTCAACAAAGATAACAATAAATGTGGACTTTTTGTTGATATTATAAAAAATTATGCATGGATCGCGATACTTCCAACGGGACAATCGTAGAGAATTAAAAAAACCTGCAAAACGGTTTTTTTATAGACCCCGTTCTATGCTTAAAAATTACTATTCATGAATGTTTTATCAAAAGTTCATGGCTTTGTTAATTTATAATATTTAGGGCAGATCTTTCGGAAAATTATTGTTTAGAATGTGTACTTCAAAAAGGCGGAAGATAAAGTTTATCTCATTAATAGTTTTTGCACAATTACACTATAAACAATTTATAGGCTTTTATCTTGCATAATGCGGAGGAGAAGACAGGCTGCGCGTATCAGGACGCAGTTTCCATCACTACCACTGCTTCTCTTGCAAATTTACACGTTTCGCGCTATGTTCTGAAGCATTTTTATCATAGTTTATAAACCTTATTAAAAAATTGCAGATATACGAATTGTAGATTTTAATGTCTATTTTCGGAATCCATTTGGTAAATTTAAATCGGGCCACTCAGGTTGATTGGGCGCATTATGCAAGATAATGGCCTAAGTTGTTTATACTGCAATTGTGCAAAAAACTATTAATGCGACAAATTTCATCTTCTTCCGGTTTGAAGTACACATAATAAACAATCATTTTCTGAAAGATCTGCCTTAATAATGTATATTCACAAACTATTTATACTAACGACCGTTGGTTCTTGGTGAAATTCCATTATAAATAAATAAATGAAAACTTTTTGTAATGTTTCACAAATCTTTATTGAGCCGTGCCGACCTAGGTTTCGCCAGCTACGACATTATCGAAGGCAACTTAAAGATTAAAGGAACAAGAAAAAATCCAACACACAGCAGTTGGATTCCTCTTGTTCCTTTAGTCTTTAAGTTGCCTTCGATAATGCCGTAGCTGGCAAAACCTAGGTCGGCACGGCTCAATAAAGATTTGTGAAACATTACAAAAAGTTTCCATTTATTTATTTATATTAACAAAGATATGAACTTTAAAACAATTTTAGTTTTTAATCGTTTTTGCCGACTTTTCTCATTGAAAATGGTCCAATTAGGGTCTATAAAAAACAATTTGTAGGTTTTTTTGGAAGTATCGTGATCTATTCATCATTTGTAATAATATTAACGAAAAACCAAAAAAGTTATAATTTATTGTAATTTTTGTTTATACAAAATGCGCAAAAGCTCCTTGCCTGATAGTTTTTGTATTTTACATACCCTTGGTCTACCCTTAAAGTCACTGTGGATGTCGCTTGCAGTTAAATTCAATAGCAAAATTAGCCTTCTTTTTGCACTTTTGGCTGGGCAAAATGCGCTAAGACAATTGGTGCAATGGTACATATTTCACAGACAAGACCTATAGCTGCAGCCCATGAACACTATCAGGTTTTCCTTATATCATACGAAAATATAGAATTTACACTAAAATCCGTATAAACATCAATGAACAAGTATATTGATTTGTACTAAATATATCGATTGCAAAATGTGCTTGCTCATTGGTTGAAAACTGTAAAATCTTAAGGGTTCACAGAAAAGTTCAGTTCTAAGAAATTATAAAAGTGACGAATGATTGGAAGACAGTGTCAAATCTTGACGAATCCAAAGGTGACCTTATATTCTTTTCAAAACAAGTCTGTCTAACGATTATGAGCCTTAGAAAAGTTACAAGTTTAGTGTCTTTTCTTTTTGTTTTCTCGCGCGGCGTCATATTTTTAGACAACTATAATTATAAACATGATTACATAATATGTAAATATACGTTTTCGAACAGTTTGTAAATAGAACAATTAATGTTTAAAACATTTCCTTCACAATGGTTTTTGTTTTATTGAGATTGGATGATTTTTAGTGGGTGAAATCTATACTAATATTATAAAGAGGTAAAGTTTGTTTGTTTGTTTGTTTATATGTAGGGGATAATCTCTGGCGCTACTGAACCGATTGAAAAAATAGTATTACTAATAAAAAGCTACACTATCCCTGAGTAACATAGGCTATAATTCATTTCGGTAAAAACCTTTTTTATTTTAATATTTGTAAATTTAGTCGGAAAAAATCTTAGGTTAGGTCTGGAATGATTAACCAACACATGTATTTACATTTATTACCATAGCAACCAATTGAATAAAATAACAGATAATATAGATGTTTGCTTCAATATTTTCATTAACAGCTGATTTCAAAATTTGAAGCAATTATTTCTAGCTTTTAGGTTAGGGTTTCAAAGTGTAGACCTGAGCTTTGCTGGTTTTTTTAACTATTATTAACTGCTGTTATAAAATATAAGAAATAATTTGGTTTGAACATTTAACATTATTTACCATCTTAGTTTTGAGGTTATTATTAATACTACAACTTTATTATAAATAAAACGTAACGTATGTTTTAGAAGGTTCCATTGGGGGTTGGCGTGCGAAGCACGCAGGGGTCTCCCCTAGTATTCAATACAATCAGACGATACAATAATGCTGAATGCCATTTGCTCGCCGGACTGAAACGACACTATAGTGTTATTTGGCGCTGTAGGGTTAAATCAAACATATAAATCAAGCCTTAAAAAATGTTTTTTTTGGGGGGGGGTCATGACCCCCTGTATCCGCTCCTGGTATCAGCAAGACACTCGAGGTGCTTGAAGTAGGACTAGACTCGATTGTTGACATGAATACTTAAATTAAGTATATTATAGTCTCATTTGTTCGAGTCTGCTAATCTCACATCTGAATTACAGTCTGCTTAGATGAACACTTTTCTCGGATACTTTTAGTAAAATTTTTTCTTATATAAATATTAATAACCTAAACCAAAGTGTTTGAAATTAGGCGTTTTATAGCACCACCTTAATCTATATATATAAAAGCCAAAACCCACTGACTCACTGACTCACTCATCACGATTTCTCAAAAACTACCGAACGGATTGGAATGAAATTTGGTATGTAGCTTCCTCTAGGGCCATAGGTGCTCACTAAGAAAGGGTTTGAAAAAATTTGAAATTTTAGGGGGGGGATCAGAGTTATTAAAAAACGACTTCTTCAAAACTACCGAATGGATTGGAATGAAATTTGGTATGTAGCTTCCTCTAGGGCCATCACCAAGAAAGCGTTTGAAAATATTCGAAATTTTAGGGGGTTTGGGGGGATAAAAGTTATTAAAAAACGACTTCTTCAAAAATACCGAATGGATTGGAATGAAATTTGGTATGTAGCTTCCTCTAGGGCCATAGGTGCTCACTAAGAAAGGGTATGAAAAATTTCGATATTTTATTAGTGGTTTGGGGGGGATCAAAGTTACTAAAATCATAATTTCAGATCTTTTATTATTATGACAATAGTGCTTTTATTATTTAAGATCTATATATATATAAAAGCCAAATACCACTCACTGACTGAACACTTAAAAAGAATACAATTACGTTAAAAAGACTGAAAATACCAACCACCACGGGCAACGCCGTACGGGTCAGCTAGTAGTCTATATTTTCGAGTTTTTCACCGATTAGGCCTACTCTCAAACAAGACATTAAAGTAGTTTTTTTGTTTTTCGTAAAATGTGTCCCTGATTGGTGTGATTCATTAAAAAATATCTTTTCAAGTAGCTGTGGTTTTTCAATAATTTAAAAGTCCAAATTTCAAATCACACGCAAATTGTTGGATTTATTTCAAAATTACAAGAACCAAGCAGACTTTAAGTAATGAACAGATAGGCCTAAGCAAAATTATTATTTTTTAATTTGAAATTTGATTTTACCGCAAACTAGAAAGTAGGATTGGTTCCCCATGTAAAATTGTTACAAAAATAACTCCAAGATCCAATGGCGATTATGTTAAAGCAATCGCCGAATAAAAATGTATGCGTATTTGATTTTATTAAGTTTTAGTTAGTTAAACTCGTTATCACGAACAAGCCGTGTAGAAATATTTCTAGCAAATATTTTGTTTTTGATTTCTATAATGAAAGGTATAAACTGAAAATGGATGAGTTGGACTCGAATGCCAATGAGTTCCGTACCGCCAGACGTATCGCAAAAACGCAAAAAAATTTATAATAATAACAATAATTTTTTAGCACCATAGGCCTATTTTGTCCTCACGAAACTAATAGTTTGTTTCTGATTATTGAAACAAAAGCTGTTTGGTACGATTTAAATAAGTCAAATTGCATTGTGACATCCATTCTGGAGAAAACATCTGACATACAAATAAACGAGTGATCCTAAAAGGATTAGTTAAGAAAACCTAAAAAAAGTTTAGGCCTACATTAATCAAGTTTTATTTAAGTTTACAATAAGGTCAATGTAATTTATTATCGGTTTTCCCACCAGCTACTTAAAATCAACAAATGCAAGAGCAAAATATTTCCAGAGAAATCACGCACGTATGTGCAGTAGCTTAGCCAGACTAAAGTCGGCGAAGATAATTGTCCTCTTCATTATACAAGACGTCCGTCTCGTCCACCCCATTGTATTCATTAAGCTAAACGTTGTTTAACCTTTATTTTAAACAGCAATTAACTCCTAAAGAACTAAACGGGTTTGCTAATAGCTATGTTTCAGACTCCTTTCACTCAAATATAATAGCTTTAATTGTTTTAGGGCTACAGACCATACACTATGGATAAGGGTTATAATTTTCGTCTATTTTAAAAAAAGTTGTTGGCTAATTTCGTTAAGGTTGTTGAGAGCTGTTTTGTATAGCGAAATGTAATGATCAGATGCGTGTAACTAGTTGAAATTACCATTCGTTGCTATTTTTACAGTATACTCTTTAGGAGAACTCCACTTAGCAGAGGATCATAAATATTGTTTTTTTTTTCAGAAGGAAGAGATAACAATAATTTGAGTTAAAGTAGTTTTCATAATCATATTGTATTTAGCAACTAAGTGTTTTAACAGTTTTAGATTTCTGTAAATCTGAGAGTTAATGGTGAACAATATTGTTTATCTTGTTTCTAAGGGCACAATTTTTTCCTACTGAGGTAAAAAGTTCATTTGAAAACATTGCTGCCTATTTCGTTACTGCAGTTAAGGAGACACCATCAAAAAGTGCAAGAAAATGCTGTTTTAACTACAGTTAAATATATTTTTAAACTTTACAACTTTATTATATGCACATTTACAAATTACAGAACCTTTGTTTAACTTGGTGAACAGTTTATTTTCTATCTTGTAAACATACTGTACAGTAATAAATAGTAGGCCTATTAATAAAGGCGAGAGATTTCACACGGTGACATTACATTGCGAATGCCCCAAGGACGTTGCAAAACTAATTTCGGCTAGTTCCAATTTTTGGGAGGCGAATCCAGAAGTGTTTTGAGTTCTGGCGGTAATTGTGTAGTTAATTTAACAAGGAAAGAAGTATTAATACAGTAGTGTTGAAATTAAAAATAAAAAAATTAAAAATTGAAAATATTCACAATAATATCCAGAATATTAACACATCAATAATAAAGACTTTAAAATCAGAAACAAAAAACAAATAACGTTGAAATAAAATAGAGAAATGGATAGCCTATGTCTTCTTTGACTGTTGGACAATGCTTTTAATTTCTAGAAATAAAAACACGTACTCTCACAACAATACGTTAATGGTCAATGAAATATTTTTTCTCACGAATCAAGTACGATTATGTTTATAAATATATTTAATTACAATAATTGTATAAGATGTAGGCCTAACTCTATAAATTACATGATGTAAATGCAATTCTTTAGAGAAATTATTTTATAAAGTTTTGCAAAGTATATGAGTAGGTTATAAGGTTCATGTTAAAACAAAATAACAAGGTTCATGTTTTCTGCTACAAAATATTGTTATGGCTTATGATTTTCAAAGTTATAAATGTGGAGGCTTTACTTACTTTTTCTACAAATCTATTCTAGAATAAGTAAATTAATTGGAAGGTTCAATAGTAAAAAATGCTTAATTTGTGTATTATAAATTGTTTAAATTAAGTAACTTTAGGGTCCAAACATTATAGAATCAATAGTTTGCCTTTATGTCAGAGCAAATACTTGGATGGTTCAATAGGATATAGTAACTAATGGTACATTTGTTTGTTATAAATTAATTAAATTAAGTAACTTTAGGGTAAGAACGTTATAGAAACAATAGTTTGTCTGTATGTCAGAGTAATTACTTGGATAGTTCAATAAATAATAGTACCGAATGTTTCAGTTATTTATTTTAAATTGTTAGTATTAAGTAAATTTACGGTCCGAACAGTTTAGAATCAATAGTTTGTCTGTCTGTCAGAGTAAG
>JAGFPH010002228.1:145989-195941 GCA_018207615.1 Philaenus spumarius
AAATGTAAAAAAACTCAAAAACAAGTGGTCAAAGTTATAAAAACTCTTGATTTTTTACATTGTTTGTCCCCCACAAGGGAGTCAATGTCTTTATCAAAACTGGACGTTTTAACCTCAAATCACTCTAAATATTCAATTTATTGTACTCAACTTTCAAGTTGAAAAGGTTCGTTGGCAAAGATAGGTTGTCGAAAAGCCCATCAATTATATTAACGCAATTTTGCCAATTGCTGGATAGTCTTGTTGTCCTTATGAACTTCCTTGCTCTGCGGAGTTAAATTAAGAACGTTGAGCTCAGAAAATATGCCAACCGTTTCAACCAGTTTTCATCGGTCTCACCGTCTAAGTAGCTTGCACGTTTTCTATCATAATCTCCCTCTATAAGGAAAACCGTGTTCGTCGTGGAGTTCGATCAATCTTGACAACACTTTACCTCTCCGAACTTCGCACTGAAGTAGAAGCTGTTTGTGTCCACTGCCCATTGCATCACACAAAACACCAAACAGTGTGGAGTTTTTATGAAGTACTAGCTGGTCCGATCCAGCTTTGCACGGATAGACTACATATCAAATTTCATTCCAATCCGTTCGGTGGTTTTGGAGAAATCGTGATTTAATAACTTGACCCCCAAACCACCTCTACAATTTCGAATTTTTTGAAAACCCTTCTTATAGAGCACCTATGGCCCTAGAGGAAGCTACATACCAAATTTTATTCCAATCCGTTCGGTGGGTTTTTTTTTAGTAACTTTGACCCCCCAAACCTTCCCTAAAATTTCGAATTTTTTGAAAACCTTTCTTAACGAGCACTTAGGGCCCTAGAAGAAGCTACTTACTAAATTTCATTCCAATCCATTCGGTGGTTTTGGAGAAATCGTGATTTAGTAACTTTGACCCCCCAAACCCCCTATAAAATTTCGAATTTTTTGAAAACCTTTCTTAGAGAGCACCTATGGCCCTAGAGGAAGCTACATACCAAATTTCATTCCAATCCGTTCGGTGATTTTTTTTAGTAACTCTGACTCCCCCCCCAAACCTCTCCTAAAATTTCGAATTTTTTGAAAACCTTTCTTAGTGAGCACCTATGATCCTAGTGGAAGCTACATACCAAATTTCGTTCCAAACCGTTCAGTAGTTTTTGAGAAATCGTGATCAGTGAGTCAGTGGATTTGGCTTTTATATATTTATACATGAAGACCATGCTTTAATTAAGTTAACGATTTTTACAGCACCATCAAGAGTTTTTTAGAGACACTCGTCCAAACCTTTAACTGCAAGTGCCTCTCTATGGATGCTACAATGTGTCCATTGAACCAAGAGAGCAACTCACCTAACTCTAGCAACTAAATCAGTATGAGTTCCAGACATAGCACGTGCCCCATCAGTTGTCAAACCTACACACTTTGACCAAGCTATTCCATTTTCTTTAAATAAATTATCAACCTAATTGAAAACCCCTTCGCCAGTTGTTTTTGTCGTCAAAGACTGGCAAAACAACATTTCTTCTTCAATATTGCCATTCAACTGAAAATGACCGAAAGCTAATAAATTAGCTTGGTCAGTACTCTCATCAAGTTGCAGCGAAAAATATTACCTTGCAATAATTTGCTTCCACTAAAAAATAATTATCTGGAGTCAACTACCTATTATTTCTTTCTGAAATTACAGGTTTCTGTATTTTATAATCATTTTGAATTTCATACTTCTTTCGCAAAACCTCGTGGATTCTGGACCAGCTTCCACGGCCCAGTATCGGGTCGCCGGAATACTACCCCCCGGAAAACTACCCCCACAAGCAGGTTCCTTCGTCATTTTGACGTCAGAGATCGGGGGGGGGGGGGACAGTTTTCCAGTCACGTACACTCAAGTTTCGATATAATTAGAATAAAAAAAAAACTAGAGGACTACCTAAACTGTTTAGTCACAGTATGTTACCGATAACAGTATAATTGTAGGAACCGGCTTGGGGGGGGGGGGTAGTTTTCCGGGGGGTAGTATTCCGCATCCCCCCAGTATCAAGCTGCCCGAGGGCAATGGGTTGGGAACCGCTGATCTAGATAGAACCTTTAACTTATACTAGGGGAGACCCCTGCGTGCTCCGCACGCCAACCCCCCATGGAACCTTCCAAAAACAAATGTTATGTTTTATTTATAATAAAGTTGTACGATTAATAATAACCTCAAAACTAAGATAACTAATGATAAATGTTCAAATCAAATTATTTCTTATATTTGATAATAGCAGTTATAATAATGGTTAAAAGAACCAGCAAGGCTCAGGTCTACACTTTAAAACCCTAACTTAATAGCTAGAAATTCAAAAAAAATTGCTTCAAATTTTGGAAATCAGCTGTTAATGGAAATATTGTAACAAACAGCTATATTATCTGTTCTTTTATTCAATTTATTGGTATGGTAATAAATGTAAATGCATGTGTTGGTTTATATCATTCTAGGCCTAATCTAAGAATTTTTTCCGACTAAATTTACAAATATTGAAATAAAAAAAGGTTTTTATCGAAATGAATTTTAGCCTTTGTTACTCAGGGAAAGTGTAGTTTTTTATTAGTAAAACTATTTTTTTCAATCGGTTCAGTAGTGCCAGAGATTACCCCCTACATACAAACAAACAAACTTTACCTCTTTATAATATTAGTATAAATGTATGAAAAGTTAATAGAACAGCCATACAACCTTCTAAAAATCACACTTATAAGGTTTCTCTTCTATGTGTGTGTCAACGCGTGTCTTTTAGAGGTTAATAAGTAGCAGATTTTATTTAAAAATATAATTTACATTAACTGTTATATTATTTTATTTAATATAAAATGTTTTAATGTAAACTGCAAAACAGCTGTTTTATGTTTTTAATTTCTTTATTTAATATCAAATGTTTTAATGTAAACTAAGCATGTATTTCTTATGGGGAGTTTTCGTTTTTCGGGGACCTCAAAAACCCTTTAGTTTTTAATTTTAGAAAAAACTTATATTTTTCCCTCGTTCCTTAAATCGATACCTTTAATTTGAACCTCTCCCATTATCCTCCGATTTACCAAATTCCCACAATTTTGAATCTAAAATTTCGCTTACAGAATTATATATAAGGATGTAAACGGGAATAATTAACTAATATACTAAAAAAAAAACACACAACTGCAATTTATTTAGATGTACTGTATAAAGAGTTCTGTGGGCAATGTATACTTGGCAAATGTACCTAAAACATGAGCGTTTCACTGTGCATATCTGTCTCAGATAGGTTAACCAATCTTGGCATATCATCCTACATTTCTAAAGGGCTTTTCATTTAATTTAATTCGTTAACATCATCTCAGCAAATAGCATATAATTAGTTTAGTTATTTACGTACGTTTTACATTAGGAACAGTGAAATCAATTCGACCTTCAGGATCTAAGTCAGAACTGGCAGATGAGATTACAGTTGCAACTAGTTTATGTTACTGAAGTGAAAACTACTTTAGGCGCTCAGAGCACTTTTTGGATGAGGTAAAATACTCGCGATACGCACTTAAGTGTTAGGCGCGTATTGAGACGCGTTTAATGCGTGTGAGATGAAATGACGCGAGCTACATGACACGATCGCGCCACACGCGTTGCGGAACGCATATTGCAATGCAGTTACTCCAAACTCTCGTCCAGTAGACACGAGTAATTTACTTAATTTTAGTTTTTAAAATGTTTAAAATGAATTATTCACGGATAAAACTATGCTTATTAGATCCAACCTAATTTAAAATGACTTCATAATTACCAGATGCTTTTTTTCTAATTTTGGAATAAACTGAAACCAATTACATATTATGTTCTTTTTATAAATATACCTTAAAAATATCCATTTGTTAGCTAATGACTTAATAAAGGCATATTAAAAAAAAATAATGGGGTTAATGTTAAACGCCAAATACTTTATTAAAAATTATTTTATATTAAAATTCAGAGAACATATAATACACAGTTTTAATTCATTAACAAAAGCTATTTTACTAAACAATTCATTGAACATATATATTTATTAAAAACTAGCTGACCCGTACGGCGTTGCCCGTGGTTGTTGGTATTTTCAGTCTTTTTGACGTAATTGTAATTCTTTTTAAGTGTTCGTTGAATACCTGTGCGTATCCTACTGTGGTCATGAAAAAAAGTCTACGCTATTTAGGAAAGCACTGAAAATTGTATTCCTGTAAACTACTATCTAACATGAAAAAGCTTTAAATATATCGTTTTAATTTATAGTTTTTACTAAGTTTGACTTTCACTTAATTTCATTGACAATGTTGCGAGCACCTACGGCCTTAGTTAGAGGAAGCTACGTACCAAATTTCATTCCAATTCTTTCTTAGTAGGGATTTTTAGTAACTTTGACCCCCCTCCCCAAACCACCCTAAAATTTCGAATTTCTTTTAACCCTTTCTTAGCGAGGGTTTAAATTAGCTGGGGGTCGTAGAAAAGATATTTGAATCACTTTGTAACATCCGCGTTAATTTAGGATGTAACACACTGGTTCAAATAGAGTTTGTAATTTTAAATGTATAGGAATAATTAGTATAAGATATAATATATTGTTTAGTATTTAAATATACAATATACAGTATATATCAAAATAAAGCTACGAATGTGATATTTTAATGGCATTTAGTTTAATTCAGATAGTTTATTTAGTTTTCAATAAAATATGTTTAAACTCGTGTATGTTTATGGTTATGCATGGTGTCAAATAATTTGTTTGTTATTATTATTATTGATAGCGAAAATATGTTTTGAAAAGTATTAAAAACTTCATAGTTATGATATATTTTATATAAACAATATTTTAAGCAGCATATATCTAAGTAGGCCTATATATAGATATTTAATAACCAATGTTTGAGTTGAATTATAATTCTGTAAGCATTTTTATTTGTGTTTGTTTATAGTTTTTCAATCTAAACTTAAAAAGTTGTTGGTTTTAAAGAGTATTAAAGTGATTATAAATTTGCTAAGTAATGTTGTTATGGTAATACATGTAAAAAAACATAAGCTTTTTATACGAACAGCTGTTTTTGTGAGCTATGGTTTTGAGTTCATACAATAAATGCTGTGCAGTTTCTTCCAAATTTGAAACTTTTTCGGGAAACTTTTCAAACTTTTCTTTACGTATAAACCTTCTATGAACTACTACAAACATTTTAAGACCAAAAATAGCCAAATCGGTCCAGCCGTTCTCGAGTTTTAGCGAGACTAACGAACAGCAGTTCATTTTTATATATATAGATTATTTTATGATAATTATTTTGTTCAAAATTACTTTTTTCAGATGTTTATTGAAAATAAAGATTTATTATTCAAACAAATTCGATTTATTAGAAAACATTTTGTAAACTAATTAGGCAAACATCTGCAAAATTTGATAATGGAAATGCCAACTGGACACCAAAACCTTTTGCGATGGTAAAGTACTGAAGTCGTGAGACGTGTGACGCGTGAAACTGCGTGCATTACCAATATGCGCTAATCAATTCATTTACGTAAGTTACAAAAAGTCGCGCTGTGCCACGACGCGTCCCAATATGCGCCTAGCCAAAGTGAGACGCTTTGCGTTTTTGATTTCTTCTTCTTCATTGGTTTACACACGTATTAATATAAACCAGAAGTAAATGTGACAGCTGATCGTAAAAGAAGAAGAAATCGATGAAATAAAATAGGCAGTGGTGAATTTAAAGGCTTACCTTCAATAGCTGTATTGATTTAGTCACTACACGATATCGGTGAAATGGTCATTGTGCGTCTTCATTTTGTACGTTGTGTTAAAATAGTTTAGTTGGTGGTACCTCTAAAATGGACATAGTGCTTTCTCATTTTTTTAAATGTTGCATTTGCTAACTTGGTTATTTTGGTAATGTAATGGAATGAAAATGCATTAAAGCAACGTGAGTTGGTTCAGTATATAGACCTAATAAAATTGTGCTGTTAAACTGATAATACATTTTAGCTGTCTAACTTTACAACAGACATGAAAATTATAATAAAGTAATCGAAGATTTTCAAGAAACCTGTGTTGGTTCAATATAGGTCGAAAATAAAATTGTGTTTTTAAAAATTATTATTTGACTATAGATAATCATGTTATGTTATTTTTTAGATTTAAATTTTAAATGGGACAAGATAAAAATAATGATACAATTTCGGATTACTCCTATACAAGCAACGATTTATATTAAGTTTGCACCTCGGTCTGTGGCCTCGTATCAAGGGCTGCTTCGCTTCGCTCGCAGTGGGAAAACTCGTAGTAAAAAAAAACAAAATGTGCAGAACAATCTCCTATATTTATTTTTTTTAGATAAACCCAAAAAACATTTCATTCTATTACGAAAAATTAAAAAAAATTATTTCCGGTCAAAACATGCTTCCTGTTGTTGGATAACGAACTAGTCCGGACAAATTTGGAGCAAAGCGAGTTTTTCGTTGCAAGCTGAACGGAGGCGCAAACAAATTCTACAAATATATTTGTCACACGCAAGCATTTATTCAGCGGCTTCGTTAGTAGACCAGTGTCCCAAATAGTTCCAAGGTTGAAACTCTAAAACTTCATTTTGGAATTTCGCACAACTAACGTAAGCGGTTCAGCTGCGGCGATCGAATTATTTTCATTTACAGTTAGTTTAACGCAACCCCTTTACCCTGACTACCTGAATAGACAATGGCTATGAAACAAGTGTTGCACTTGATACTGTACTATGCTCTACATCTGAGGAGGGTCATCCAACCCCTGTGATCCTCTCCTTGCAATGACCATTGTTTCACTGCTAGTTGTATTTTATTATTATACTCCTATACCATATGTTTATGGTGGCACGGCACTTACAATATGCAACAGTAATATTTAGATTTTTTCCAATATGTGGGAGTGAACACAAGAATGTTTACTAAATGTATTGTGTTCAATTCGAAGGGAAATGCTGGAGGCTCTGATGCGACTCCGTTAAATTGGATATATTTTATATAAGAATAATGTTAAACAATAACAGTTTACTCTTTATGTCCGTAAATCAATCTTTTTGAAAATCGTATGAATGGACATGTTTTCAGATTTTTTAAACTATCGTTTAATGCGTATTTTAACATAAATAATGTATAATAACTTTCGTTTTCAAATATACACTCGATTAATTAAAAGATCTTGTAGAAGAATTATCATTTTTTTCGAGTAAAAATTCGCATTTAAGAATTAACTATAATGATAACTAATAAACTAACATAATAACAACTAATATTAACTAATGAAACTAATAATAATAATAGTAAAGACCATTTACCCATCAAATAATGATTTCAAAAGCAGAATCAGGGTTTTTAAACTATATTTAACATTTCTTACATAAGAGAACGATAACAAATTTCTTACTCGTGGCGGGTGTTGATTAGAATGTAAAATAACGTATTTTATGTATAATATTTATGACATTTTTAATAAGCCTGAATGGACAACACTTAAAAAGGGTCGGCTCTAGTTGTCGGCCATGTCGGCTGACACTCCATAACATAAATGTTGAATTAAAATCCAAAATTTTCCTTTATTTTTTATCAGATAGTTATGAAAAATATGTCATTTTAAAGCTATGGCCAATATGCATGCAAATGGCTTTTTCAAAACTAAGAAAAACATTTTGTTTAATATTTATTAACAATTTAAAACATTAATTTTTAATATTTTTTTATGTTGTCACTATTAATTATAGCGAAAAACTACCAAGCCAGTTGCATGAAGAATTTCGTCCCCAAGAGTTTGGTATTTTTTTTTAAACGCTATTTGAACAATTGCGGGTTTTATATGGATTTAAGCTGAGCAATTTCCGTGTAACCTACCGCGCCGCTAAAGGGTTATTTTAAATATTTTTTACGTTGTAACTATTAATTATAGCGAAAAATTGCCAAGCCATTCGGATGAAGAATTTTGTCCCCAAGAGTTCGGTATTTAAAAAAAAAAAACGATATTTGAACAATTTTTGGTTTTAAATGGTTATGAGCAATGTCCGCGTAACCTACCGCCGCTACGCTGGAGTCGCAGGTTGCTTTCTGTTTTACTAGAGCCGACCCTTACGAAAGCCTTGTTACAGTGGCTGCGGCGCACTGCGGGAATTTGAGAGATAGTTTAAAATGTGTCCTAGAGAAACATAAGAAGTAAAGGACATCTTTACGACAATTATTTATAACAACAAGTTTTATTATTTTAAATACAGACAAGCTCTATATCAATCATTTTGGGGGAAAATATAATTAAATTTAACAACTAAATCATTTTAAAACGAGTTTGTTTATAATAGACTAACAAAAAGGTACCTTAGTAAAATATTTGTTTAAAATCAAGTTGGACTTAATTTCTTGTTTTTTCTTTTTACATAATATTTATTCCAATACCTATATTGTTTTTATTACGATGACTATTACTAATAGGTTTCAAATTAATTCCATCGTGGAAGAAAAGTGATTTGAGAAAATAATTATAGTAATTTGTTAAAACAAACCAATCTTTTCCTCAAAAAAATATTCGGTGCAACTGAAAAATAATTTTTATTTTATATTATTTTTTAGCTGTCACGAGGGAATTTAAAAAGTTATTTTTGCAGATTTTCTTTTTTAATTCTTGACATAAAGTTTTGCATCTCTTCTCCATTGACGATTTGCATCCGCCCCCATGTGTCATACTATATTTATTTTATTTGATCATAAAGCTTTACACATTGAGCGGGCTACTTTTACCTTCGAAATCAATAGCAAGGAAGTTGAAAACCATTTGTTAAAACGACAATTGAACAAAAATTTCAACGGTGTAATTTCTATTTGATGAGCTTGATTCTTAACCGCAAACGTAATGGAAATTCGCTGACTATGACTAAGGCACTGGCATCCTAGAAGTGCGAGTTCATTAACATATAATGACCGACCCATTGTCTCAGAAAACACTGACCAATTTAAGAAACATTTATTGACTTTTAAAGAGAGTCTTATGTCTGCAACTTTGCACGCTTCTTTATCGGCAGGAGGTGGGCCTTCTGCGCATGTCTTTAACGTATTGCTTCTTCGTTAAAGTAGAAGGAAGAAAATGTATGCAAGTCCTTTTAAAATTTTGCATCTTCATGAAATACATCTGTTTAAGATCTACAATTGTTGTAAAGTTTGTCATTTAAATGACCAAAGCTCCTAACAATGTTGTTAGCCTACATAACATTGGCGGGTGAACTAGAGAGTGACAACGCAACCCTGGCCGGATGAGCTTGCGACAATTATTTGCTATTGTAATATAATAAAATAAGCTTATCATTAGGATATTATTGAAATGAATTACAAATTTAAATCACAACATTAGATAAAAAATAAGAAAGATATTAACAATATACTGTATATGCATTGAAAGGGGCATGATGACTGAAAAGTCCCGTACCGGTGATTAGACCAGCGCAGCGTAGTCTCGGCCGTGCCACTATGTTTACCTAAGTGGTACAGTAAAATTAGACCAAAATCGGCCGAAAAAAAAACAAAAAACAAAACAAAGGTCTGACATGTTAAAAGATGTTCATTACCCTTTGCTCTAAATGTGGTAAAATGTCTCCACCGAAATAGCGTCGGGTTTGGGGGTACGAGGTTGTAGAAGGTGTACAAATTGTATTTTCTAGGTTTTTTGAAAATATCTTTTAAACCCATCACTTTAGAGCTTAGTTTGTTCTACAACTTTTTAAAGTACGTTAAATTCTCTACAAAATGTTTTCTGTACTTTACTTTGCTGCTATCAATACTTTTGGAGATATGGAGGGGTTGAATTTGTAATAATTCACCATAAATTTACAAAAGAAATTGAGCTTATAAAATGATTGTAAAATAGCACATTTTCAAAAGTATTTTGAAACTAAAACCATTAGGAAATTGCAACCACTGCTTTTTAATTTTGTAGTTTTGTTCGCTGGCAAATTTACTTATTGGCTGTATTTAATAATAGTCAAATAAATTGTCTTTGAATACGTTCTGAAAAGGGCGGCTATTAGTTGAACGTGGAGGGGAACATGCTAAATATGTAGATTAGAAAAGTGGATATTTAAAAAAAAACATTCGGAAGGTGTTTTTTATTTTTAATGGAAGGTTTGCCCCTTACACTCCTTTATACCACTCCGGCCCATGCCCATCCTCAATTTATGGTGTAATATTTGGTTTTTGACAAATAAATTGTATCCTGCAACAACTACAGTAATCATTTATAGTTTGATATTGTAACTCGCTCTTCACTGAAGATGGCGACGCTGTCGTTGAAACGCGTTTGAGCTAGTAAACGTATTAGTTGTGGGATTCTGTGTTCAAGTTTTATTCTATAAGGTACCTTATCACAAGTCAAGCTCAGTATCTATTTATTTGGTCATTAAATAAAACCTGAAATCTGTGTCAAGTAAATGATTTAAACGTTTGATGTTGCCGCGAGTATTGCAAGAAAATTTAAGTACACAAATATATTTTGTAATGGACATTATTTGTGTACTTTTTTTACAGAGAACATTTCTTCCGTAATATTTAGCGGTTAAACCACAGTACGAAATAAAAGTTACAGTTTATCATTGTAAAAATAAAACTTTTAACATCTTACCAAGGCACTTAAACACCCCGAGGCCTTTGAATAACAATTTATCAAGGCAAAATTATTATAGAAATATGGAACAAATTGTTTTACCACTTCCTCAAATCAAAATGATCTGAAAAACGAATAAACTTGCTTTAAACTTAAGAATAAAAAGTAGAAATATAATGAGTTTTGCCATAAAAAATATTATCTTTAACCTGACCAATATGTAGGATAGCTAATCAAATACCATTCACCAGTTTAGTCATTGAAAATTCTTCTGGAAATGTGTAAAATTGGCTTTTATTATTAGTGGAAACGTTAAAATCAACCTAAGTTTATTACAATAATAAAAAGTATATAAATCATTATTCCTATAATAGTATTTGGTTTTGATGATCCTGTGGTGTTTATCGTATTTTCACAATTTTGATAAGGATAAATTCAACATTTTAAAATACTTTAATGTTGTGAACAAATATTGTATAGGTTAATTTAAAAATTTTACAGTGAACTGTAATCTGGGTTTTAAATTTATTGGAAATTTCCTACAATTTTACAAGAATTTATCTACCATTAGCAGATATGAGTCTCCAAATTTGTTTGAAATATGTGACCAAGCCTCTGAAAGTAACATTAATAAGCACTTTAAATCGTTAGTAGAAACACTCGTATGACTAGTTTATTTCTCCCAAGTTTGTTAAAATAGTTTTAATAAAATTCTTGTGTACATTGCCAGCTTCATTTCCTCCACGAAACTGTAAACACCGTCACATTTTTATTATAAAGTTGGAGTGCATCACACTCTCTGTGAAGCTAACACTGTCCTTTGTGGGAAAGATTTTAATATTGTAAAATATGAAACAGCTACGGGACCTGTTTTAACGCTTTTGGTTGTAACTCAAAACACTGATTAATTTACACAGCGTACAACTTTTGTAGGACTCCTAACCGAGTCAACCGAAGTGGCTTTTATGATAGTTTGGAATTTTTCCTCTCGCTCAAAAATAGGGAGTTTCGGGAATACCAAAGATTTTCAAATTATAACCAGCATCTTGTTACATGTTGAATTAAACGTCCTAAAAACACAACCCATCTAAAACCCCAATTAATAGCCCTTACATTATATTCTTTCGATAGCCCTAACAAAAGTATTTGAGATTTGTAATCATAAAACCGAAATTTCCCTTTCAAAAATCTTGATAAGCAAATGAAAACAGCTGATTGTACCTTATTTTCATTTTAATCGTAAAAGTTAATTTTGAGATGAAATAGGACAGATATCTTTAACGCCTTCTTGTCATCGCCGTTTTAATTCCTGAATTTTCCCCCCTGAAACTACCCACATTATGCAAGCACAATTGTTGAAATTTTATAAAGCACATTTTAAGAGTAAAAACTGACTAGTAGGCTACTTACAATAGTTAGTCGTCCTAGTTTTCGACAATCGTCTCAGTTGCACACCTAAAACGCAAGGACCCATTTCTAAAATATTACTCATTTTGCTCGAACGATGAATAAACTACAAAAGTAAAATGTCTACAGATTCGGATATACTCGATCTACTTTGGATACAGTCTTCGACTAGCCTTCAAGCGGTTTCTCGTCGTCCAATCGGAGAGCTCGATTTTACCAACCGTCCAATCACACCGCAGGGATTTTCATTGTTGCCTTGCTTTATTGTAGGCCTAGATTTGTAAAGGTACTAATAGACTAGATTTGGATACTTCGTACGTTAATATCCGTTAGAAAACCGTTAAGAAGTTGTTTTCTAGAATGTTATTATGATTAAATTTTACAGTCGTTCTACAGGATTGTAAAATCAAGAAGGATCTATTGAGATTGTTATGCATCAGCGATACAAAGGTCTATAAACGCGCAATTATCCAAATTTTAAAATGATTTTAAAAATGAAAAATATTTTTATTTCTTATAATTTCCTACAACATTTAGAAGCAGCAGCATATTAAATACAAGGTCACAAATCATAATATTATACATTTTTGGTATTATAATGAAACCTTTTTGACGTTTTATATAACAAATAAAATATAGGAGATTATTGCGTACATTTTGTTTTTTTTTACACGACCTTATAGCCCTTCTGGTTCCCCCGAAATCGATCAAAACGGAAAATACCACAAAAGCACCCCGTTCAAATCCAAGGGATTATACAGCTTGGGCAGCTTCTGATCCGAGACTGAAGGCCGGAATTTGTCCGCTGCGAGCTAAGCGAAGCAATGCATAATCCGAGGCAGCAAAATCGAACGGAATGAAACAGCGCGTATGCCTGGGATGGCGGCTGAGGTGCAAACCAATTCTACTAATATTTTTTGTCCTGCAAACAGTTATTCAACGCCTTCGTTAATAGACCAATTTTCCAAATAGTTGGTTGAAACCCTTCAACATTAAAAGTAATTTTGAAAGTTCGCTTAATCACGTCAGTGGTTCAGCTGCGTGATCGAATCATGTGCTTTGCTTTGTATTACGAAAAATTGTCTATATTTGAAAATGTGTAATTACTTGTAGATTAAACAATAAGTTAAACATTTACAAAGAATTAGGCCCAAATGGCAAATAAGTTTGACGTAGAATACAAACACGATTTAGATTACCTTCTTCACCATGTAAAAAAAATATAATTAAACCCAGTTACCAAGCTACCCAGTAACCATCTATGTATATAGTGTCCTGTTTTGAATAATGTTTAATTGATAACATATATTATTATGAGTCAGTTGTAAGCTCAATTTCAGGAAAAAAGACAATTTTCAATTTACGTAACGCAAATGTGTTAACATTAAACGAATTTGGGTACAAAGCCAATATTTTCTTAACAAATTAAACAAAAGTCATAACATTTTTTATTTAAAACCTCTACTTAAATGATACATTTGTAGTCATTTATAGGAAATCGTATACAGTAAAATTGATTAAGGGTATGCTCCAGTAAACGAGAAAGCCACCGGAAACGCAAGCGCTTCTCTCTATAACCGTATCTAAACAGTGCAATTTCTTGCAGCTGAGCGCTTTGACATTGCCTCATCTTAAACCATTTTATAAATCCATCTTTTGTATTTGAGTGCTGAAAAAAAAACTGAATATTCTTTATAAAATTTTGGATCCGGCTTGCAAATTACTTTTCATTATTAATTTTTTATTGTGTTAGGAAAAAAATTCAAACTTTGTACAGTACTTACAAAATGTCAATTACATAACAAAAGGAAAGCATTTGAAAAAATCTAAAATGCAAAACGGATGCGTAGTGTAATTGTGCTTAAAATGAGACCTTGTAAACAATTGTATGATAAAAAAATAAACGAAATAAATGGTTTGAAATTTAACATTGCTCTTGTGGAATAAAAATCCAAAATGGCCGCCACTACAGCAGACCCTGAATATCTTTAAAAAGAGTACATACTTCGAAACCTACATGTGCAGATTGTCTCCATGTTTTATTTCTCTTCCCACTTCTTCTTATTCCTCTTGCATTTTAGTTTCCCTATACGACTTACCTCAAGAGATTTTTATGTACATATTGTAATATTTAGATTTTTGTAATTTACATTGAAATGATTAATGATAATATGAGTCATTTTATGTAGTTATAAGTTAATATTCCAGAGCGAAAGTTATTGTGGGAAACAACTCACAATCATATTACATTTAGTAGATTAAGCTAACCAATTTTCAACATTTTTTCAACGCATAATTCCTTTTACATTTTCAAAAAGAATTCAAAATTTTGTCTGGATAGTGTTTTTTATTTTGTGTCAATTTATTAACAGCAAAAAAGTTTATATATTTTTCCAAGCGTTATAGAACACACTTGACCTAACAATACAGGGAGATCCTAATTTGTCCTAACCAGTTCAGTATGCTAATACAATATTGAATACAATCGCCGTGATGACCCTTCCACCATCGACCTAAGGGTAGGGGTCAAGTTGGCCCGACAACCCCAAGGGTCACTTTGGCCTCAGGTACGTCTCTACTTGTTGTTATATCTAGAGCAGGAAATGATTCTACCTGGCATCGGGTCTTCACTATTTCCTGTACTAGATCTTATCCTAGTACAATCCGAACGTGAATTGTATCAACCAAAGGCACCTTGTTTAACTGGGAATCAAAGAACCTGTTTCATAATAATTTACAAACTATTATTGCTAGTCTTGTTACCAGCAACATCCTGTTTTCAGAGTTGAAGTACTAGCTACTAGCTTTCAATCGTAATTATTGCTTTACTAGTACAATTTATACATGTCTCCTTTTACCATTTCCCCATATCTTTAGATTAGTCATACTATCCAAATAAATGCGTATAAATAGATTTTTGAATGCATGATACACAACTTTACTCAAAATTGTATGCTTGACTTTGTTTTAATTGTAGGCCTAATATTATTATCATGCTTTTCATACTAAACAATTATATAAAATATAACTATTATATATATTTTTTTGTACAAAGAAAATATAAGCGAAGATGCAAGATTTACTAATAACATATGTATACAGAATATTTTGATTGGCTTATGAATATAACGAACTAAACAAAATTATGCCTTATTTACTAAAATGTTATAAAATGAAATGAAAAATGCTTTATTTCGCCACAAAAATAGGCTAACACAATATTTTTTAGATTATTAAAATAGTTCTACACAATAAACTTAAATTTAATTTTAAAAGCATAGGCTGTCTGCTTGGTTGGGTAGTAATTTCCACACACAATAACACAAAGCAACTTAACAAATTACAAGCAATTGTTGATCTTAAAAAAAATAAACGATACCAGGAAATGGCACATACTTTCACACAAACATTTTAAAATTATTAAACAGTTTCACTGTGACTTCATGATTGTAGGAGGGGTAGGATAGGTGATATTAAAGTAGTAGATTAACTAATACATATTATTATTATTAGCTACAGAGAAAACTATTGGATCGATTTCGAACAAATTTGCACCAAACACGCCAATTAGGCCTGTATGAAGGAAAAAAGGTTTGGATACATTTTGAAAACAACCCCCTTTTCGGCCAAAAACTCCAAAAATCAGTTATTATTATTAGCTAAACGAGAGCGTTTAGAAAGATGCGTTTTTTGCATATGGTAGGGTACATTAAGGGCTACAAATAAGCCAAATTTTATCAAAATTTTTAGAGCCGTTTTTTTATAGAAAAATAATAACAGATTTTTGGGGATTTTTGGCCAAAAATGGGCTGTTTTTCACAAATTTTCTAAAAAATTTAAAATATAAAAAAAATTTCAAATATGTTTCTTACAGCTATGCAGGCCTAATTGACATGTTTGGTAAACATTTGTTCGAAATCGATCGAAATTGTTTTCTCTCTAGCTTTGTATACATACAGACATACAGACAGACATTTTGTAAAAAAAACTTTTTTGGGCTCAGGGGGTCCCAAAACGGATATTTACACAAAAATCTCAGCATCGATTTTTTTGCAGTCACTGTACTCTAAACAGTCTGTTTTGTTTGCAGTCTGTCTCTATACTATACTATATGTATAGTGAGAAAGTAAAACTAAACTTAATTAGAAACAAATACTTTTAAAAACATGTATTTAAACACAAATCTGGATTACCAATATTTGCGTCTTAAAAATATTATATATTTATTAAATTATAAAACGGAAAATATCTTAAAAATTTGGAAAAAATCTCGAATACAAAAGTTTAAAACTTGTACAGCATTCCCGATATAAATAGAAATTAAATTTAACTAAAATGTTAATAAGCTAGTAAAATGAAAACCTGTTTATTAGGTACACAACAGAAACTAGCATTGTGATCTGCAGGCAGTCAGTTAATATACATTAAACATGTATGCATTTATGTTATGGTATATGTTTTGTCATTGGATCAGTGGAGCTTGAAAGTGATAAGAGACTGGTCAGAGAGAAAAAGAGGTTGAAGGAGTAGAAAATTGCTTTGTTTTATCTGATTGTCGATAAGATCAAATTTATAATTTGCTCAATTTTAGTCGCAATACAATCTGCATTATTGTTCATGGCAGTCTTATTTTTGATTTTCGGCCTGTACACAACATTTAAATTTGCAGAAAGCTCTGATGTATAGTCAGTAGATAATAAAATCTCCCCGGTTTTATTGTTTTCAAGTGACTCTGCTGAAAATGATTATTTTTGCCTTCTTTATAAGCAATTATTTATATAAATAAAAATGCAAATGTTCGATTGTTCAAAATCTAAAATCTCCGAAAGTTCTTCACCGATTGCTTTGACATTTTGACACAAAGTCACATTCAAATACAAGAGCGTTTTTATATACTTTTTGAAAAACAGCGCCACCTGTTGGACCTACAAATAACACAAACTATCATATACTTATTTCTATAAGGGTTTTTTCTGTTACGTCCCTTTTTCGCCGGTCAAACTTAACCGATTTTTACGATTGAGGTGTCATTTTAAATCGTATGATCTAGCGCACCTGCGAATGGTAATTTAAAAAAAATCATTTCGTTTAGGGCTCCACCCCCAAGCCTTTGATTTATTTCTAGAGGGCGTTTTCAAAGGTCCAGTGCTTACCAACTTGCATTATTACGGTTTTTAACGTGATGTAATTTAACAGCTGATATTTCCTTGAATTGTAGGTGAGTTTCTAACAAACAGAAAAAAATATTAAAATGCGCAATTTTCGCGCAGGCCCCCTAGTACTAATTATTTTACGACAATGGGAGCGCATTAATAAATAATGAAATATTTATATTATGTTTAGTGTTGGTGTAATAATAAGCTGTTTGCTCAGCTGATTTCGAAAATTTAAACAATTATTTGTATTTTTAACGTTTTAGGTTAGGTTTTTGTTTCAGTACAGACAAATGTTTGCTGGTTCTTTTAACATTTATTATAACTGCTGTTATAAATTGTACGAAATAAGTGATTAATTTAGTAAACGGGGTTGGCGGGCGGAGCACGCAGAGGTCTCCCCTGTGTTTAATAAAAATTAATAGTTTACCATTTTTATCATTTACGAATTACAATTTAGATGATTTCCTGCAAATTACAAAATACTTTCTTCAAATTCGGTGAATGGTAAGTTATATTGTAGAGGACTATATATGGGATTGTTTCGTCCTGGTATTGCATACCATTTAACTATAGGCTGTTTTAAAGAGCAAACAATTAAAAATGTTTTGTTTTTCGAAAAATTCACTACTATCATTCACTCATCATCCATTGAAACATATATAATTATCGAAACTTCATTTCCAAGTAGAGGTTAGGGCTAAGCTTATAATTGGAATTTTATTTCAAAGTAGGCAATAGATGCAATTCGATTTTCAAGTAAAGGTAGGAATAACGAAATACTGGAATTCAAGTAGGCCCTATAGATTTTAAAGTATAAAAACATATCATTAAGCAAAATGTATTTGGTTTTAAAATATGTATAACAAAGTCTAGCTAAACAAAACACTTTAAACAAAACTTATATACAAATTTGTATTTAATCATTTAATAAATTTGCTTTGTAAATGTTGTTCTATGTTCTAGTAAACTGCGCAATGACATTGTAAATGTAAACGAAATCTAATGGAAATTAAATTCATAAAAGTTCAACAAACTATTAAACATTTGCTTCTTTATTTCTAAAATACAAAGGTTTGGCTTAATCATAAGTAGTTCACAATAATTTTTAGAGTTTTTGTTTATCTGTTAATTAATGAATAAGAAAGTTTGACTATTTTTCATTGCCGTCTAATAGCTTTTAAATTAAAATGTAATGTATTTACACACACGAAGGCTTCACGAACCGACTGACCAACGTTCCCAGGCCTCAGGTAGTCGCGGAAGCGCCCCCTTCGAGGTGTCCATTTCCTTAAAAAATATATCATCCCTTAACAGAAAGGGTTGCACTAGCCACTGCTCTGATTTGGTCACTCCGAGGGTTCTATAATGTGTAACGGACTTTTCTAAAGCCTTTCAGAATAAGTGGTGCAACGTCAAATCAAAAAAATGTTTTCCCCGAACCCAAAGTATTATTCTTGCCCCTCATAAATAGACCACCGCCTGACCAGATAGCCCTAATCGTTTTAACGGAATTTAACGTTTTTCTAAAGTAGGTTAAGAAAATCTAACCGTAGTTGATGGTTGACAAAATGCTTGTTTGTGATTGGTCGAAAAGAAGGTCTATGTGGCATCAAACAAACCGTTATATATAGACCATATGCTACTTAAAACTGGAACTCTTTGTATTTTGGACAGTGGAATAAGCCAAGGAAACTTGGCCATACTAGGATAAAGTATCCAATGGCCGTTGGTCTGTTCAATTAAGTTCTAAGATTCCGCCTTTGGTGCACTTCCACTAATTTTACTCAATTTGAAGTTAATGGAATTGATCTTGTTTACGAATTTTTTATCTTAAACTTACCATTTATAAGTTATGTTTGATTTTTATGATGGCTTGATTATATTCTTGAATAATTAACTATTATTATCCATTGTGAAAGGCCTACAATAAAATTTACGAAATTTGTAAAAAAATTACCAATTTTGGCTTTATATGTCTGACTTTTCTTCAAATGAAATTTGAACGATAAGCATGAATATTTATTCTCCTGTATAGCCTACTTATTTGGTTCCATTGGGCCGATTTTAATAATTTTGATATCATAGGAAAATCTTTCTTGAATATATTCTAAAATAAATAAAAATGAAACAATTTGATCGCACTTTCTCGCCGAAAAATAAAAAAAGAACTACGAACAAACAATTAGATAAGTTAGTTGCGTTTTCGTGGTTTTTATTAAATTTAAATTTGCTATGTATTTTTTCAAATGTCCTAATATCAGATTTTGCGTAACTCTTTCCGTCTTTTAAATAATATAATTTTATAAAACTAACTTACAAAATAACATTTCAGTGTAGCAAACGAATGCGTTAACTGATTTTTATTTTCTTACCACAGAAAATCGTGGTTTTTACAAGGCGTATGTATCACAAACCACCATATGTTACCATTACACATTTTTGAGGTGGGGTGGTAGGGGTTTTCAGATTTTGTAAAAATTGTTTCTAAGCTTTCCTCTGACGGTGAATAACTATCCCTAGATCAGATTTTGCAAAACTCTTTCCGTCTTTTAAATAATATCCAGTTATACAAATAACATTTTAGCTAAGCGAAAGAATACATTAGATCATTTTAGGCCTACTTTCTCACAATACATAGTAGAGAAAGTACAGTGATCGCAAAAAAATCGATGTTGAGATTTTTGTGGAAATATCCGTTTTGGGACCCCCTGATTCCAAAAAAGTGGTTTTTACAAAATGCCTGTCTGTATGTCTATATGTCTGTCTGTATGACTGTATGTATACAAAGCTAGAGAAAAAAAACTATTCGATCGATTTCGAACAAATTTACGTACCAAACATGTCGATTAGGCCTATATAGATGCACGAAAAAAGTTTCTGAACAATTTTGAAAAACAACCCCCTTTTTGGCCAAACTCCAAAAAAATCTGTTATTATTTTTTTATAAAAAAACGGCTCTAACGATTTTAATAAAAATTTGCTTATTTGTAGCCCTTAATGTACCCTACTATATTCAAAATCCATATCTTTCTAAAAAATTTGTTTAGCTAATAATAATAGTAATAACTGATTTTTAGTGTTTTTTTTTGCAAAAAAGAGGGTTGTTTTTCAAAAATTTTCAAAAACTTTTTTCATGCATCTATACAGGCCTAATTGACATGTTTGGTGCAAATTTGTTCGAAATCAAGTAATAATAATATTTATTAGTTACTCTCCTACTTTAATGTATCCACTCTCCTAATTTAATACAATTATGAAGTCATAGTGAATCTGTTCAATAATTTTAATATGTTTGTGAGAAAGAATGTGCCCGTTTCTGCTACCGTTTATTTATGTTCTTATCAAAGAAATTTATGGTTTTTAAGGGACTTAAATTTGAAGGATCACAAGCCATATGTGTCCATTACAATTTTTTTGAGTGGGGAGGGGGTGATCTGAGGGGATGGAGGTTTGTAAATAGGTTTCTGAGGTTCCTCCTGACTGTGAGTAACTGATTTTTATTTTCTTATCAAAGAAATAATACATGGTTTTTAAAGGGTTTCAATTTGAAGTATCACAAGCCATTGTAACCATTAAACAAATTTTTAGTCATGATGATTTGAGGGGGACGGAGGTTTTGGATTTTGTATATAGGTTTCTAAAGCCTCCCTGACGGCAAATAACTGTCCCGAGATCAGACTTTGTACATCTCTTTCCAAGTTTTCAAAAATCACCCTGTATGTCACACAAATTTTTCAGAGGGGTAAAGATACGATGCTGAAATTTGACATTACATCCTGCAATCCGTTACAAAGCCTACATCAGCGCATATATTCCACAATCGATACTAAAAACGTTTGTAGTGCCAAATTTATTTACCACACAAATAAATATTTTGTCACACTTTAGTGTTGGGTATTGTTTAAAAGCTTTTATATTTTTGTAAAAGATCATCTGTGGACCAGGTTTATAATTGTTAAATTTTCTAATTTTCGCCTTTTACAAATCTTTGTGGGTCGTTTTTAATCGTGTGTCTTTCTAATTTCTTCCTGAAATATTTAAAATTTGCCTAGCCATTCGGTCGTTGTTCATTCTCTTTATGTATCCGTAGAAGGTAAGTTTCCTCATTGGTGACATTCGCCTTTTTTCTTATTACTGTTTGTCGTTTCTTTATTGATAATGCACAGCCTCTCATAAAAGAAACATCGAGTGATACATATAAGAATTACAATTTTTGGGGAGACATCCAATATGTTCAAAATTGAACCCGAAACTTAGATAAGAGAACTCCAATTCTGTTCAACTGTGTGTTATGAAAAGTATTAAGAAAATGTGAACTTATTATGAAATAAAACCATCAAAACAACCGACATCAGATTAGTTAGCAAAATTAAGAACACATTAGATTTTGATTACGCTTCGTAAAAAAATAGATTACAACAACGTAATTAGAAAACAAACATAAAGTTAGTGAAAACGAACGAATCTCTTCTGAATGAATAGAGGACACAAACAATTTCAAATATCTTGATGAAATAATATCACGAAATAACTGTGAAAATGGGTAATAGAAGAGCTAGAGGGCTAAAAAAACGTTTTCGACTCAGTCAAAATATATAGAAATCAAAATCAGTTTCATTTCAAGCAAAATTAAGACACTGCAGTACCACAGCAAAGCCAGATGTGTTTAAAAATAGAGTGTGAATAAAATAAAATTTATAAGATAGATTTCAAAGCTACTAAAGAATATACCAGGAACGTAAATGAAATAGAAGTGTAGGAGCAAAAAAGAATTATAAGAGGCTTTGTGAAGAATACTGTTTGTTTAATGGTCGTGTGATAACCAATTAGTTTTCACAAGATATTCTGGATAAAAGTTGCTAAAAAACTTATTTTCCTCTATTTGCGAAAGTATTGCAGCTGAAATGTTGAAATAAACTCAAATTTTTGTGGCGTATGTTTCTACTTTACAGAAAAAATCTATTTTATAGTAGATCAAAATATTTGTGGTATGTAAAGAATTTGTTTTATGTTAGCTTTGTTCATTAACACTGTAGTTTGATTGGGAGCCATCGCGCATTACCAGCACCAATACATAATTTATTTCATCAATATTTATTGTTCGTGGTCAATTGGTTATTAGTTTATTCAGTACATGACGAGATGTTTTTGTTATTAATATGATTTCCATAAACAAATCATGACCACTGACGGTACGGAACGCTTGGTATTAAATCAATGAGTTTTGGACAGCACAATAGTGTTAACAAATTTACGATCCCTTAGACTTGTTTGTAAAGATGTAATTAATCGAAGGTTTAAAACAAAATGTTTCGAAGCACATTCCGTTTGTAAAATAAGAATATTTATATGCTAGTATGTAACAGCTCGAGGTAAACCTTTTCAATATTTACATTTCAGGATAAACACTTATTATTCCATGACGTCTGTCCGGTCATCCATTTGTGTTTTCCTGTTAAGATGATTCTTATTTTTAGATCATTACGTGTAAGGAAGACAGGTAAATATATTTACACATTTATATAGCATAAAGTAGGCCTAAGTAATAAAAACAAAATACAAAAAATATTAAAGAAAACATAACTATTAACTTTAATACAAAATTTACAAGTTGAGAATGTTCATAACCGCTCAGCTGCAATGCCTATGTAAACATTAATTCCGGGAAAGTGACTATTTAATCAACATAGTAAGGAACAAATATAAACTTAATCTTATTACTTTAAATGAGCAATTCTTGTATCTATCTTTGTATCTTTGTATCTGTCGCGGATCTCAAATACGGCTCCAACGATTTTGATGAAAATTTGCATACAGGGGTTATTTGACGTCAGGAATTGAATGCGCTAGGTCTTAAAAAACGCGCATAAAGTCTGAAAAATGAGCATAAAATTACAAATCTGAACTTCTTTTTATACCACCTTTCATTCACTTAGAAGGCGAATAGGTACAGCTTCTTTTTATACCTCCTTCAAAGTCACTAAATATTCGAATAGATACATTATAGATACAATCCAGATGTTAAAAATACTGAACGATGCTCGTTCACCCAGGTACAAACGAGCCAAAGATAAGCGAGAGCCTTTAGAGAGTTTTCCAACTTCGAGCGAAGCGAAGCAGCCATCTGAGGCCGTAGGCCGAGGCGGGGTTGGGACGCGAAGCGTCCAGAGGCAGAGCCCTTAGTGTATTTTAATAATACAAAAAATCCCTACATATTGAGACTCAATTCAGAAACGGTTTATTTTACAAGTGAAGTTTAGGTTTTGTAAAAATTCAAGTAACTAATTTTTGGAGTACAATTTAATTTCACTGCACTCTTGTTTTACCCTCTCGTTTGTAAATCTCGGCATACAAACCATCTAGAGCAGGCAGGCTAGACATATTAGTTGCAAAAATAGAACGATACAAAATATTTTATAAAGTAATTTTAAAACTAAAAATGTATTCCATAAAATTGTGATTTAACTTCAACTGAATTTACAATTTCAATTGAATAAGGACAATGAAAATACATCTGGATGAAAAATTCTGCAATCAATGTATGAAACATTCAAAGTCCTCGATTTTTAAGACAATAAATAAAGGGTTTTCAATGCAGCGTTTATGTATTGAAAAAACCTTCAATACAGGTGTTTCAACACCTTTAGTTGTGCCCACTCTTCTGGTATTTTTTAAGCATCGATAAGATGAAAACGACTCTGATATTTAGAAAGTAGGCCTATATAGATAGGCAACGTAGCCCTTCCTATTAAGCTAAATAGGAAGGGCATTTAGAACTTTGTCAAAGTTGGTTGGGTGGTTACATTTCAAAACTGACAAGGTAAAATTCGTAGAGAATATAATAAAAACTCACGACTACATAGTAGTGACTAAGTCAACATTTTAATGAGTCTGCAAACTTCTAGTAATATTCAGATACGCAGATGAGTTTGTGTAGCTTTCAGGCATAACAGGGGAGATAAAGAGGAGTTTTGGAGAATTGAAATTGCTTGAGACTTAACTCACTCATTTTCTCCAACATCCGCGGGATTTGCTGAATTTTGTCTTATTACGTTTCCAATAATTCTGTTCTCCGGAGACGTGCATTTTGAGACTCCTACTTCTTCAAAGCAATGGCCGCAGATCAATTGATGTGGATTAAAATTTGTTAAATTGATTTGATTGATTTGACTTCACTAAATTAATTATGTTTTGGGAAAACCTCACCCCCCAATAAAAGACTTAAGGGTCGGCTCTAGTAAAACAGAAAGCAACCTGCGTCTCCCTATAGCGGCGGTAGGTTACGCGAACATTGGTCATCCTAAATCCATTTAAAAAACGCAGTTATTCAAATATCGTTTTTTAAAAAAGACCAAACTCTTGGGGACAAAATTATTCATCCGAATGGCTTGGTAATTTTTCACTATAATTAATAGTTACAGCGTAAAAAAATATTTAAAATCACCCTACAGCGGTGGTAGGTTACACGGACATTGCTCAGCCTAAATCCATTTAAAACCCGCAAAATTGTTCAAATAGCGTTTTAAAAAAAGTACCAAACTCTTGGGGACAAAATTCTTCATGGTAGTTTTTCGCTATAATTAATAGTGACATCATAAAAAATATTAAAAATCAATGTTTTAAATTGTTAATAATTATTAATCAAAATATTTTTCTTAGTTTTGAAAAAGCCATTTGAATGCATATTGACCATAGTTTTAAAATGACATATTATCGTTTATAATTTTCCGATAAAAAATAAAGGAAAAATTTGGATTTTAATTTAACATTGGTGTTATGGAGTGTCAGCCAACATGGCCGACAGCTAGAGCCGACCCTTAATTAAATTAGTTAAACAAGATGCTGAGAAACTATATAAAAATTATTAGGGCGCATTTAAACAAAAAGGGTAAGAAAATAAGATAAAAATACCCCCAACTTGATAACAGGATTGCACACACACACAAATATGAGGAAATAAGAGATGTAGGTAAATTTCAGTGTCATTTCCTTCATTTTTATTATGGATTGGACAAAAAACAGATCTTTTCTTGTTAGGCCTAAATTAGTCATGTAAATAAGGTTTATACATTTAAATTAGTGTTTTCAAGTTACGTGAGTACATACATAAAAAACTAAACAAATATGAACAAACCTTAATTATAAAGGCCAAATGCGTAAAAAATATGACAAAGCCTTTTAGCGGTTTATGGAACTAGCAACTAGGCCTTATCTAAATGTTACGGCATCTGATTTTTCTCAACTTCCTGTCGCATGAACTTTGTGTGAGATAGGCTAAGAGTGGTCTTTTGTGTGATCTTTTGATAATAAGAGTGGTGAAAATTAAAATTTTATTTTTGTTCAATTGAAATTTAATTTTCAAATATCTACAGTCTTTACTTAGGTAGAGATGGCATTTATAACCAGCCCGTGAGTTTTGAGACTGACCCAGGTAAAAAACCTTCCCTTACTAATAATCTTCTTTTGAATTTAAAAATCCTTGAGTTTTAGTAGTTGGCTACAGTTAGAAAAATATTTTCCTTTGAACCTTTCCCTTGGAACGTAGATGGGTAAAACACCAAGAAATTTTTAATACTTTAAGAACTCGTTAAATTGTTTAAAAAATTCAAAATACATTTTGTAGTTATTTTTTCAAATTTATGCTATGCTATGCTATGTAACAAATATAACTGGCTTGAATTATAAAAAAAGGAAACACAGCCTTTTTTCTTTGTATGGTTTCGTTTTTCAAAAGCCACACAGCATCTCTCAATCGACAGTCTGACTTACGAAATTTTCTACAGCATGGTATCATACCCGCATATATCATAATAACCAGAGAAATGTGTTACTGTGAAGGGGCTCAAGTTGCGTAAAACATAAAATGAATAGTTTGTGGTACTGCCGTTTGAAAGAGCTTTATTTAAAGATATCAAAAATATTTGTTCAGAATTTTGTAATATGCAGTTATATTTCCCAAATATCATCCTGGCTAAAATTTGTAAATCCCAGTTTAAAATGAATATATATTTTGAAGAGATATTCTTGATACAAAAAAAAAAAAAAAAAAAAAAAAAACAGAACCTCACAACTAATACGGTTTACCCAAACGCGTTTCAACGACCTGCAGTGATAATAATGTGAAGAATGCACAGTGAACTGGGCTAGAGAAGAACAACGCCGGGTATTGTGTAACATAACCGAATACAAAAAAACAATTCAAAATTGGAACCAACTTCAAGCTATGTCCTTGATGATCGCTAATTGACATCTGCTCAGAAAAGTTGCCACATTCATAAATAGACATGGCGACAGCAGGAAACATCTAGCCGCAGTAGGTGTTTTCGTCGGGAACCCAAACTGTCGATTCTGAGGATCTTTGATTGTGGGATGCTGGCGTGCAGACGTAGTGGAATCCACTATTCTTTTTGGAATCCACTATTCAGGAGACGAACAAATAACGAAATTGATGGGGAAATTTCTGGACCTCCTAAGAGGAACAGAATTCTAATCAGCTAAGGACGGTAAACAAAGAGGTCACAATAAACCTAAGGTTGGCGTGAAAGAAATCACTTCCAGTGCAGGAATCAAACCCAAATTTAATAATTTTAAATCTAAACGGCAGAATTGTGATTTCGAACCCTCTTTCCCTTCACGGTTATTGGTTAGATGGTAATTCGTTTCATTACTGTGTTGCAGTCACTGGACCACATGTTTAGAATTAAATAAATTGTTGTGCCTGTGTGTACACTGTCTGTGGTCTGCCGCAGTTTCAGAAAAACACTGTTTTCATCTTCAGGCACACACAATACGTCAAATCACTCCATCAGAGGTCGTCATCAAAGTATATAAAAACACACAACACAACACGACACACAGCAATACAACATTTAAACATAACGCAAGTAACATGTGCTGCATGCACTGGTCTGATTGTAACCCAACTGGTAATTCGTTATATTGCGTTTATATTATTGTAATAACATTTGAGTAAAACTTTTGGGTTGAGCTTTTCTCAGTTTTATATGAAACTAATGGAGATAAACTTGGTCAAAACTTCAAGTATACAATTATTTTTACTGTGAAGAATATCACGAATGTGTTGAGGTGCAGCAGAGCCTTAGATATATAGTCGAACTTAACGGAAAAAAGGAGCTTGATACAGAACATTCAGTTACTAGTTATTTTCTGATTTGAACGTGGTTGTGCATTTTCTACGAATGACATTTTTGGTTATGTGTTATGACGAATCAGTGATTATTCAGTCACGGGAAGAGGGATAGACGGACAGACTGCAGTCGCCATGACGTACGTGTCCGTCTGTACATACCGCCGCCCATTCTTGGGCTACGGTACTTGTGTAAAAATTTAATAAAATTCTCGACACGCAGTATATCTCCTCACGCTATCGTGCGATGGCCTGAACTTGAATTCGATGCTTTCAAAAAAACAGTTACTTTCTGAGGAAAGTAGCACTTCCGCGATGGCGTATTGTTGCATTATTGTCAGAAGTTGAGATCAACATTTTCTGGGAGTTTTGTTTTAGTGTTGTAATTTAAAATTTAAATCATATTTTGTGATTCATCAACACTATTAATGATGCATTCTGTTTGAATTGTTTTACATCCAACCTTGGAATCATATTCATGACTCATGTGAATGCAATTGTTTAAAAAAAAATAATAATCACATAAACAAATATTTTCTATTACTTCATAACCAGCGAAATTTTAACAACAGTTTTGAAAGAAAATAACTGTAATATACCAAATAATAGCCTAGGTGATTCCATTTAAATTAATAATTAAATACAATGGAGAAGTAAGAGTTAGACTAGCGTGTCAAGGGTCAGACATTTTGGAAATTTCATCGAAATAATTCATCGCACCAATTGTAATATACTCAATACAACTCCTGCATGAATAAACTATACATTCGCGGCGAAAGTAACTGAACCAGTGAAAGGAATTAACACAGTTAGTTATTGCCGCACAGTACATAGTTTCATAATTTTTCTATAAAGTATATTGATACACCTAACTCTAACAGTTTTTTTTAACTACTTACTGAAATAGAGCAAAGGAGGATGTGTTTTTTACTAACTTTTTAGAGAATCCCTTGAAAACTAGACACCACAAAATTCTTTTGAGAAAATTGTGTTGGTGATTAATAAAGCTTTTGAATCAAACTTTATACCCACATAATTATAATATATAATTATTAATTATTAATTATATATTATTAATTATTATAATGCATAGATTATTAGCGTTCTTACAACACAAGCTCCGAAAGAAAAGTTAATCTGTTCAGTAATTTAATTTGGTCTATGGTCTATGTGGTTGGTGATTTCAGCAGGATTACATGAAAAAGACCATAGTTAAATAGGGTTTTTAAATTCATAAAAACTGCAGTATATAAAGTTTAAAATGTTGAGATATGAGCATCCAAAGTCGTTTAAATTTTCTACTAAACTTATAATTTACCAACCAATGCATCTAAAAATATCAAAATTATTTTCAGTAAATTGCAATTATCAATTTTATTAAAGGTAGGATAGCGGTCATTACATGTTTTTTTGAAATATGAAATAAGAAAATCCATTAGAAATTTTACCCCTTATTGGTAAAATAAAAATTTGTTTAAAATAATCTGAATTCTTACAAAAATTGGTTTGCATTCTCGAACACAACTAACCTTATTTCCAGGAATTTCAAGTTACCGAAGTATTTTTTTAAAATTGCGTAAACAATAAGCAAATTGAAATAAAACTTAAAATGCTTCAACCCGCCTTTGTTTACCCGACTTTGTTGACAGACAATAGATAAAAGATACAAATTAGGAAACATAAACAAATGGGAGATTTTACAGGGCGTAACAGTGTGCCTGCGCAGTACGCATCATACTAATTATTTAGAGGCATTGTTTCAACTGAAATCCACTATGAAAGCCCAGAGTTGCAAAACAAATAATAACCTAGTTGGTGGCTTTTGTTTTAGATGATTTAGTTTCAAGTTGTAAACCTTCATTAAAATGAGTATTTACAGAATTATTATAGATTTATTTTTCAAGAATATAAAATTTAATTTAAATTTATCTTTTTTTACGCTTCCAATTTGTAAAAAAATCACGAAAAACGTAACAAATCAGTTTTTTGTCACCATTTTTGTATTTAAATAGGCCTAGTATAACATTTGTTTAAAATTTGAAATCTCATTCAACCGGTGTTTGCGTATGAGAGCGTTATTACTAAATATTTTACATTCTGAAAGTAAACACTTTACTGAGCCTAAAAACAAAAAAAAAAACAAAAAACCGCGCGGAAATAAATAGGAATATTATAGAAATTACAAGAGAAAAACACTAATAATTCAGGTTAATTTAGCCATTTCTGTTATGTTTGCTCTAAGTAAAAGAAATTAAACACTCCACTTGGGCCAAAAAGAGAAAAAATAGCTGTCGTAAACAAAATATAAAACATATTATAACCACTGATTTTAAATATGTTTAGAAACTGAAAACATACTGGGACTGGAGACTGACAGTTTACTTTCAGTTTTTTTGGGAGGGTGTTTCAATCCAGTTATAGAAACAACATCAAATCTGTATATAGGCTACTAAAATAAATGATGTTTTCGGAACTTCGCAAGAGTACGCCCCATGCTTTTTGGGTGTGTTTATTTTGTGAAAAGTAAAAAGGTAGCTATCTATCAAGTCTCATTACAATCAGATTCGCTGAGGAAGAATTAATTTTATCTGAGGGTTATTTTTTATTTCGAGTCTATTTATGTTATTCATGGATAGGAAAGCATGTTTAAAAAAACATTTTCATTTATTTTATTTTTCACTTTTTCGTTATAGTCATAAAATTTGATTTTTCCGAAAATTTTTGGTCCTCAGAGCCAACCCCCCCCCCCTCCCCCATATCTGAGGGTTAATTTTTTGGCTAATATACATATGCGAGAACGCAGTCGTAACGCGATGTGCTATATGGAGCTGCTCGAGGCGACCGTGCACCGGTCCACCCAAAGGTTGAAAGGTAGTGAGTTGAAGAAAAACATGTAATAAAAGAAGAAGTCTGACTGAGTCACAATCAACGTACAGCCAAAACTATCACAGCTAGAAACGTACAATGTTCAAGGTAACTTCATATAGGCCTACCACTATGTAGAAGTGCACTAAGAAAGGATTTTGTAAACAGTTAATTTTAAGGGTTGAAAATAATCAAATACGTCCCAGCGGTATAACAAATAAAAACAGCAGATTCAAATCAATAGCTTAGAAACACAATTAGTTCTATGTGGGGCCTGTCCTAAACCAACACTAGTTTGTTGAATGCATTTACATTCATTACCATAGCAACTAACTTGGAAAGTTTAGAATCATGTAATATTATTATTCATAGCTAACAGGTTTTGTAGGTTAGGTTAAAAAAATAAAAACAAAGAAAAAACAACAAAAAATGCTTACTTTATTTAATTCAAACATTTATTGTTACATAGGTCTACTATAAAAAAAAAAATCAGCTGGTTTGCATCAAAAGCTTAACACAATTTTTCCAATGTTGAACCAAAAAACTTTTCTTGAAAGCATTTACATTTATTACAATAACAACCAGCATGTCAAATTTAGAATCAGGTCATTATTCTTCACAACTAACATTTTTTTTTAGGTTGGGAAATAACAAAGAAAAACAAAGAAAAAGGCTTACTATATTAAATTCAAATACCTATCACTATTAAAACTATTCCAACTTTATTCTTTACTACCTGACCAGTTTGAAATACTGATTTACCGTATTACATTTTTTTTAACATGAAAATTGCATCTCTTCTATATAAAATAAAGAATCTCTGTCCCAATCAATCCTCATTCCCGTGAACATATCATAGTATACAAAGTAATCTAATTGAATTTGCTTTGCCAGAGTCCCCACGGGGGTTGGTGAGCGGAGCGACAAGCGGGCGAATTCATCTAGTATTATATAAAAACACTAAACTTAAACTAACTTAAAGTCTCCTTTTCGTAACGTATTCAAATTTCCTTTTTTACCGACGTAATATTTTAGCTATTAACTTGAGCTTGAGTTAATATTTTCGAATTTGGCAACCATGCGATGTTATTAAATTACATTTGACTAGTTTCCGTGCAGAATGTTAATTATTCAAAGTTTATTGGACTAAATCTACATTTTACACGCTTATTTTTTATTATTATATCTTTTGTATTTTTCTTTCTATAGTTATTTTTTCTCGTTTATGTGCCAGTGGAGTGTTTAGATTATTTTGCTTAGTTCAAACATAACCAAAATGGTTGAACTTTGACCTGCGTTTTAGTGTTTCATTTCTGTCTTAATTTGTATTATTTTTATTTCCGCCCTTTTTTAGTTTTTATATTCGATTAATTGTTTAATTTCAGAATATAAAACAATTGTCCCTATATTTAGTCATGCTCTCCTACATAGTTCGACCATTCGACCTACATCGAAATTACTTAGAAAATGTGCTTATTCCTTTACCTGAGTGAATTTTTTGTTTATATTGGAAAACTTGTGAAAGAGTGTCAAATTGTGACAATATGTAAAAGGGTTTATAATTAACAAAATTTGGTAAAATTTTAAGTTATGAGAATAAAACTGTAGAACTGATATTAAATAAAAATATTAAAACTGCAATATTGTACGTTTATATAGGGTCGTTTACTGGAAACATGATAAGAAAGTCAAAGCCTTTTCAAATTATTTACTTTCCAAAAACTTTTAAAATTATGAAACTCTCGTCCAGTTATTACTTTTGAAATTGCATTTTGTGCCTCGGGAATTTGGAAAAAAAAATTTCTCAGATTCGTTAGGTGTTATGTAGTAATATTTTATTTGAAATCAAGCGGTTAGAACGTTTAGTTTGCTCGCTGTGTGGAGCTCACAGGAGATATGTTACTCTCATGCCCTCTCTTTGTTAAATCTCTAACCACGCAAAGGCCCGAAAGAAGGGTACAATTTAACCGTCCGTTGCAAGAACAATTTTAACAAAGCTTTACGTAATAGTCGTTTAAAGGCCCTTTATTTTTGTAAGTCATAAATGATGCAAATAAATCAAATCAAATGAAAAATAAATTGCACTAACTTCCTACAAGCTATAAAGATAAAATTGGGTAATATAAAGTGATGTAAAAACCCATTTTAATTTCGATTACCTAAGTCAATCGGATGCAAAGGGATAACTGCCCTTACAATTAAATAATAATTCAAATGGAATAACCACCCATATAAAATACATTCTGTTAACATTAAACACCCATATGCCCTGATCATAAGAATCTTATTTTAACCACAAGTAACTTTAAAATTAATTCTTCAATACACTCACTATAGAGTTTGTTAATTTGATCTAAGTATTTATATACTGAAATCAAGCAATAGCGAAGGATCCCCGGGTCCACTATAGTATTTTAATAACTGCTTAATATGGCCATTTTGCACAGCAGGTTATGTGTTTGGTTTACACTGCTGAGCGGTTTTAAATTTTGTTTTGAACGTGAATAGCAAAGCAAACCGAATGAGATCAAAAACATTAGGGAAACTGAGAAAAAATACCTTTTCAAATAGTAATGAAGCATAGAAAAATTACAGAAAATAAGCAAACTGATGTATAATGGTTTCGCAAAAAACTGAATCATTAGTAAAATTTTTAACGAATTTAAGGAACAGCAATCAACGGGCAAAACACCAATATACACATTAAAATGTTAGAAAGTGGATAATGAAAGCTAGGAAGGAAAACATACAGATAAGTTTAACCAGTGTATTTTTGTAATATAATGGCGCCCATGATAACTATTTTTTAAAAGTGAATGTGCCCTTGAGTTTTAACTATGATTATGAGGCAAACTGTGTATTTATACTATTTGAATTTCTCGCCTTTGATGTATTTAAATATTTTACAGGTATTCTTGTTCGCCAACATTATAAACGCCTAGATTTTAAAAGAAGTTCGTTATAAACAAAATTAAATGCGTTTAATCTCGGTCGTAAAACACTTGATAATTGTACAACAGCTGTTAAGAAATTCATTGCCAATAATCACAAACTGAAATATTAAAACTGTACAATCTCTATACTAGTAGTTCTGTGAACAGTAGACCTCGCTCGTTAAAATAACACATGTGGTTTTGAGCTTAGGTTAAAAATAGTGTGCCATTAACGAAGTAAGCACAAGTTTTAGCCAGTGAAACATCATTTTACAATTCCCGCGATTCCGATATATCTAGTTTTCGTTTTTATTTCTTTTCTTGAGCTTTAACTGCTAAAGATTTTCTTTTAGAGGCATTGTGTTTTATTTAGGTTAATAATGCGTAAGATAGCTAAAAATATCGCGTTATAGAGGGACAACATACAATTAAATATTTACATGCTTACTTAAATAACTCAAACTTAACAATGTATCATAAGTTAACTTAAGTTCCATATAATATTCCAATATTAGAAGTAATGAAAACAAAAGATGTTAAAACGTCGTGATAGTGATCTCAACCCATGTACTAACACTTCCCACGGTGTCCTACGGTCATTTTTTGTATGTCCTTTATCGCCGCGAACTTTCATTTGTTTCATCTCATTTTGTAATTCAAGTAAAGCTAAGTCAAATACTTTTATGAAATTTACAATGATAATTTACAGGTATACAGTTCAATTCTTTGATTTATCCTCTACACTTTCTTATCATAATATGACATTTTTGGGCAAATGATATATTCCTAAATTACTATTCAAAACAGGCCTAGTTTTGTTAGCAGTCTTGTAGTAGGAACATAAAAACTGGTGTTTTCAAAATAAGAAATTTGAAATTGTTAAATATTTGTATACAACTCTATTTAGAACTAAATTACGAAACTTTTTTACATTTATGAAAAAAATACAATAATTTTTACTCCTTTTTATGTAGGCCTAAAGTTAAACATTTTCCTTTCGTTACTGAAAGTGATTGTTTCTTGAGCTAATAACTTTCTTAATTTTACTTCGATCATTTTTTTACTGGCATATATGAATTCTTTAAACCTTTATCTACAAAAAAGCTATGGAACAATTTAGAATTAGTTTTAGAATAAACGTATAAAAACATGGTTGAAATACAAAAACTTGGACGATTTTTAACAAATTCGAAGTTTACGGCCATTTTGTGAGCTTACCGTTAGAGATACGGAAAAAAATCAAGAATACAATTTTGTTTGAAATTTAATTTTCTTTTAGAAAAATGTTATAAGTTTTTAAATTCGACTTACGGTTAAGCCACAAACTGGCTTTGGAAAAGAGCTTACACTGAGAGAAACGATCCGGCCGCCATTTTTATTTTATTTAAGGGGTTAAAAATAAAAAAATGGAAAAAACCGTATATATACATGGCTCGGGCTAGGAATAAGGAACATTCATGCAAAAAAACATCAAAATCGGTCAAGGCGTTTGGCCGTAATCGTGAGACAGACACACAGACACACAGACATACAGACACACAGACACACAGACACACAGACATACAGACACACAGACGAAATGCCGAACGGTTGAGTTAAAACAGAGACCTCGCTTACGCTCGGTCAATTATGTATTTATAAAATTGAATGATTATTTCTTTGTTTCTTTGTCCTCTATAGACTCAAAAACTATTCGACCGATGCCACTAAAAACTTCACATTCTTTCCAAATTATTGCCAGGGGGTGTTTAGACGTTACAATTACTACAGTCTAAGGGGTTGCTACTCCTATATAATAATTACAAATTAAACCAACTTCCTACAAGCTATAAAACTAAAATTATGTAATACTAATTTTAAGGAATATACAAAACTTTTGCAATTTGATTACTTAAGTCAAAGGAATGAAATAGAATAACTACCCTTAAAATTAAATAGTAATCCATAAACTTTCTTTTTTTATATACTCAAAAACTACTCAACTAATTTCACTCAAATTAAAAAAATTATACATATTAGTACCAGGAGTTTTTAGAGAATATAGTTATTACAAACAAATTCATTTAAATGGGGTATCTAATCCTACACAATAAAAATAAATTGCACTAAATTCCTACAAACTATAAAACTAAAATTATTATTTAATATTACTCTCAATTAATATAAAAAAATATTTTCAATTCGATTACGTTAGTTTAATGGGATAACTACCCTTAAAATGAAATCAAGCAATAGCGAAGGATTCCCGGGTCCACTAGTAATTCATAAAACTAACATAAAATCCAAAACCAAAGGCACTATAATGGTTATAATCAACAAAACTTAACCTCCAAAACCTACTTTTAACTGAGGTTTAAAGATCTGTTTCGGTCTATTATTTTGTATATTGATCTATTAAATATAAACAAACGTTCTAGTATTTAAAAGTCGATTAAATTTTAAAGTTCTGTTATTTTAACGGAAAATTATGACTATGCAACCCAGTTTTACGTTAATCAAGACGAGAGATGTTTCTCTATTTAAAGAGAGATTAGCCTACAATTTAAACAATGAAAGTTCTTGCAAGTAGAAATTGTATACTAAACCTGAATATATAATAATGGTAGACTAAGTATTTACTGGTTAATAAAACTCCGCTATTTAATGTTATGTTTTTTACTAAAACGTTTAAGACAAAGGCGTTTTTGACTGTCAACTATCCATGGTACATAAATGCCATTTCCTTTCACTCACAATTTTGTTATATTTTTACCAGCATAATAATTTTTCCCTTGTTTAAAAATAAATTGTTTACATCTGTTTTAAAACATGTTTTAAAATAGTCAATGCCACCTGGAAGAGTTTTAATATATCAGTAAAGTTAAGTAAAAATCATATAAGCAATTATTCAGTAAAATCATTACAGCCTCTTCCTTTTTTAAAATGTTGCGTACAAGCAATGACTACATATCAATAAGACGAACAGTTTAAATAGGTAGAATTCAGCCCATTAAAGTAGGTATAAAACTGTGATTTTGCATCCCGCCGTTAGGAGCGCTGAGCGCTCTTTTTGCAGACGAGTGTGTGACAAGAATGGAAAGAGAAGGAGAGACAGAGAGGTCCGACTGTCATGTGACCTTGAACGCAGATTGTTGTGTCTCAGACAAGCTTTGGTAGCGTAGCCCCATATTTGTCAATGCGATTCATTTCCCACATTGTAATAGCAGTGTACTAAATAAATACATTTTAGTTGGTTTTCTTTTCTAATGTTTTTTAAGTAATGTAAGTTTGTAAATATGGTTTTAGTATGTAATATGGTTTATAGTGTAAATACTGTTAGTGTGTAAAGTAAATAGCTGCTACAATTTGCAATGCAGTCCTGTTCAAAAAGTGGAGGATCTAAATGTTCCTATAAAAACTGCAACAATACATCTGTGAAAAATAAAGACTTATCATTTTTCAGGTTTCCAGTGAAAGACAAAGAAATGTATGAATACATAAAGTTTTCTTTACTGTTGTGTTATATTTGTGCGAGAATTAATTCTCGTACAAGTCGTAGGGAATTAATCAACATAAGAATCAAAGACTTTGTGAAGTTTATTAAAATGTTTTGACAGTTAATTTTTAATGGGAATATGTAAGGACGAATGTAAAAAGAGGGTTATTAAACAGGGTGCTTCATAACTCTTGTCACATATTGTTTTGGAATTGTTCTTGGGTACAAAGTAAACATCAAATCACTGTTAATTTGTCTAAAATCATTTTGGTTGTCCTACTGTGACCAAAATGTTTTTTTTAGTGCATATCTAAAAAATTACTAAACGAAATAATACCAAATTTATATCAACCTTTTGATAGTATTACCTAAATGGGAAAAAAGTTAAGTTGACGTGACTTCAATATTTTAAAAATGGCGACCGTTTACAACTTTCGAACGGAAATAACGAAATAACTAGCCCTTTCCCGAAAAAATGTCAAGAATAACTTTTTTTTTGCAAATTGAATTCCCTATCGATTAAGTTCGTTTTAAAAAAATTGGTTAGAGAATAACGGACTTATGGTATTTTTCGACAGACAGTGCATGCCCCTCTGTTATTTATCATTGCAATTATTAAATTTAATCAAATCAGTTTCATTTATTTTGACACATAAAGCTGTTTGTTTATACAAGTTTTTATTAAATTTATACTATTGGTAAGTTCTTTTAAGAATTGTTTCAGTTAATACTAAACTCGTAGGAGTCAGCTGATTTGAGTTTTGTCTGACTTATTGTTTGTGATGATATAGTAACAATCGGCACCAGCTGATTCTGTTTTTGTTGACTTTATTATTGTTCTAAAAAAGCAACAAACAATATTGTATCCATAGTATTGCATTTAGAAACATTTTAGCATTAAGTTTTTCGTGTTTTAAACTGTGTTTGCTTTATTAATTAACTATGGAAATTGGAAAGTTACACAAACGCTGAGTATTGCCTCCATTTTACCTCCTAAGTGAAATAGATTCTGCCAATAAAAATATTGCAAATATGGTTTAGTAACCAGGACTACTCTTAAGTACTTACTAATTGCATAAATTTAATACAAATTTGTGTAAACAAACAGTTTTCTGGGTCAAAATAAATGAAACGCATTTGACTAAATTTATTATTGCAATAAAATATTATCGCCGTCCGATCCTGGACATCGCCCCCAAGAGGGGCGTGCACTAACTGGCGGAAAACGCCATTCAGGATATGATTCTAAGCGTAAAAATGATTGAAAAAATTCCTATGAAGGTATGTCCTAAAATGAGCGTTCCTTCTATCAGTCTGTATGTGATATTTTAATTAAAAATTATTAGTTAAAACCCACTAACAATATAGAGATGAAACTTTCCACGTAAGCGCACTCGCTTGCAGACTTATTTAGTGTAAAAAATCTTTTTACCTTTCTAAAAGGCGGACATTAAAAGTGTTTGTAGATACGACCGTTTTAATGTTACTTGAATTTGTAAAATTTAATGCCTCAAACTGTTCCTTTACAAAACAAACAATTGATTCAAACTGTCAAATTTCAAATACATATATTTACGGATTGATAGTCATGGGTTTGATTCCGAGTTTTTCAAAATCAAGCCGTAGGTGCAGCAGGTTTGAAGCACCTCAAAGTACAGTTAACCAGAAAAGTCCTAAATTCCCAATTATCAATATGTGCCCCCACCATTAAAAACGCGGGGGAAAAATAATTGTATTATTAACACACTGTTTTTTATGCACTGATTACAAATCTTATATTGCAATATTTCTGAAACAAACCAAGCGAACGTGAAACCCAAATTTGTTATTTGTCTACCATTTTTGACGAAACTCACTTTCTTTATGTTTTTTGAAGTGCTAAATTTGAATTTTATATTGGATTTTACACATCTCACTTTTGTGGCGCGCTAATAAATTACACTTATAAATGATTTTATTATACAAAGAATTATTTAAATGAGGGACTTGAGACTATTTTGTTAGTTATGTTTCGCTGCTGAAGTAGCATTTATATTCCAATTATTAAAAAAAAAAGGATGTTGGTAATAGGAAAAATAAACTGATAGATGTGTTTAAAATAATTAAACTTTATGGGATCAATGCAAAGTTATTATTTACAGATGCATAGACTGGATAGTTAACTGCGGAAATGACGATTTTGCAGAACTACCAGACAATAAGTTGAGGTACCGTGTCCCGTGTTCAGTTCATTTTAAAAGTACAACATTCACCAACTCATTGAAAAACAGGCTAGAATGTTGATTGTTATACTTTCCTGCTAGAGAACGGAAAATTTGGCAATTATTAATTTTAAGTGTTTTATAGGAAATAAAGCAATTATTAATTTTAAGTGTTTTATAGGAAATAAAATAAATAATAACATACGAAATTTACATAGTTACGTCTAATTGGTGAACTGGGGGCAACAGCCCCTTCACAATAAAAATAAATTTTTAGCCGAATTTTCGAAGAAAATAAGAGCTATTACACTCGACTCAATTTGAAAATTACTTTATATATATATATATATATATCTGTTTTATTCCCGGATCGATAAGTGGTAGTAAATATGCTTCAAAATTGCTGATTTTTTGGTGAAAGGGTCCTAGTAGGATTCTTCAGATACACTTTTTTTTGTTTTTCGATCGGATTCAAAATGGCGGAGTTATACCGATTAATCGTTTTTGGGTAGGGATTTAAGTATATGGATTTTTCCCACCTTGATAAAATGGTAGTAAATATGCTTCAAAATAGCTGAAATTTTAGTGGAAGGGTCCTTGTAGGATGTCCCAGACACTGATATTTTCATTTTTCGATTTTACACAAAATGGCGGTTTGTTTGATTTAAACCAAAATGGCAAAGTTAGAGCGAGGAAATTGCATTATTACTACCACCCATAAGCCCTTGTGCAGATTTTGAGCTATATCGTTCAAAAGGTAATTAAATTTTCTACAATCCTGTGCAAAGGTATTTCAGGTACAGTCCCCGGAACAAGGAACAAAATTGATAGAAAGCTCCCGATAAATGATTTTTTCATTATAAATGTCAGGTTTTTGCGCGATTTCTCCCACTCATAAGCCCGTGTGCAATTTTTGAGCTATATCGTTCGAAAGATAATTAAATTTACTACAATCCTGTGTAAAAGTAATTTAGGTACAGTTCCCGGAACAAGGAACAAAATTGATAGGAATCTCCCGATAAATGATTTTTTCATTATCCATGTCAGGTTTTAGCGCAATTTCTCCCACTCATGAGCCCATATGCAATTTTTGAGCTATATCGTTCGAAAGGTAATTAAATTTCCTAAAATACTGTGCAAAGGTATTTCAGGTACAGTCCCCGGAACAAGGAACAAAATTGATAGGAATCTCCCGATAAATGATTTTTTCATTATCCATGTCAGGTTTTAGCGCAATTTCTCCCACTCATGAGCCCGTGTGCAATTTTTGAGCTATATCGTTCGAAAGGTAATTAAATTTCCTAAAATACTGTGCAAAGGTATTTCAGGTACAGTCCCCGGAACAAGGAACAAAATTGATAGACAGCTCCCGATAAACGATTTTTCCATTATAAATGTCAGGTTATTGCGCGATTTCTCCCACTCATAAGCCCGTGTGCAATTTTTGAGCTATATCGTTCGAAAGGTAATTAAATTTCCTACAATCCTGTGCAAAAGTATTTAAGGTACAGTCCCCGGAACAAGGAACAAAATTGATAGAAAGCTCCCGTTAAATGGTTTTTTCATTATTCATGTGAGGTTTTTGCGCAATTTCTCCCACTCATAAGCCCGTGTGCAATTTTTTAGGTGTATCGTTCGAAAGGTAATTTAATTTACTACAATCTTGTGCAAAAGTAATTCAAGTACAGTCCCCGGAACAAGGAACTAAATTGATAGGAATCTCCCGATAAATGGTTTTTTTTCTCCCACTCATAAGCCCGTGTGCAATTTTTTAGCTGTATCGTTCGAAAGGTAATATAATTTACTACAATCCTGTGCAAAAGTAATTCAGGTTCATTCCCCGGAAAAAGAAACAAAATTGATAGGAAACTCCCGATAAATGATTTTTTTCATTATCAATGTAAGGTAATTAATAAGCAATTTCTCCCACTAAAACCCCAGTGCAATTTATGAGCTATATCATTCGAAAGGCAATTAAATTTACTATAATCCTGTACAAAGGTATATTTGGAACAGTTTCCGGAACAAGGAACAAAACTCAAAGTAAACTCTCATTATAAAATACTAGTTATTCCCTGATAAGAAAATTCGGCTATAGTAATGCGGCAGTGCTGCTTACGGGTTTTTTTATACTTCCCATGATTGACACCTTTGTTTTATAAGTGGTAATCTGTTTGCATTTGCTTCACCGCGGGGTTTGGTGAGCGAAGCGAGCAGGGGTTGATACTTCTAGTACTGTAGTTATAACTTTAAGTATAACATTTCCAGTATTGTTATATTTTTAATTTCAAATCCTTGAGGAACATGTTCTTTATTGTATTAAAACTGCACATTAATTTGAACCATTATTTAAAACTTTCTAACAGACACTTTGTCTCTGACCAAAAATTAGAAAATCTTTCCAGCAGAGTGAAAATTGTATGTCATTATCAAAGTGAATTAAACATCATTGTTGTAATATCGATCAAAGAAATAAGAAACAGGTAATTTAATTAAACTTTGTTTACAGCATACGAATCGTATGGTTCTTACCTACGAATCGTAAAAGTTTCATAATTTTACAGCTCTGCTAAGTGTATTAAATAGTAGTGTAATAATGAAGCGTGGTTTTTACCTTCACACTGCACAGCTTAGTTCTGTTTTCGAGGAAAACTAATGCTCTATCTCTCTCTCTCTCTCTCTCTCCCCCCTCCCCCAGTCTCTCTTCTGCACTTCATTGAATCCGAAACTCGTCTGCAAAAAGAGCGCTCAGCGCTCCTAACGGCGGGATGCAAAATCACACTTTTATACCTGCTTTTTTGGGCTGAATTTTTAACATTGGAACTTTTCGTCTTATTGATATGTAGTCATTGCTTAAACTAACTTAAAGTCTCCTTTTCGTAACGCATTCCAATCTCCTTTTTTACCCATGTAATATTTTAGCTATTAACTTGACTTTGCGTTATCATTTTTGAATTGGGCAACGATGCGATGTTATTAAATTACATTTTACTGGTTTCCGTGCAGAATGTTAACCAATCAAAGTTTATTGGACTAAATCTACATTTTACACGCTTATTTTTTATTACTATATCTTTTGTATTTTGCTTACTATAGTTATATTTTCTCTTTTATGTGCCAGTGGAGTGTTTAGATTATTTTCCTTAGTTCAAACATAACCAAAATGTCTGAAATTTAACCTGCGTTTTAGTGTTTTATTTCTGTCTTAATTTGTATTATTTTTATTTCCGCCCTTTTTTAGTTTTTATATTCGATTAATTGTTTAATTTCAGAATATAAAAAATTGTCCCCTTTAGTCATGCTTTCCTACATAGTTCAACCATTCAACCTACATCGAAATTACTTAGAAAATGTGCTTATTCCTTTCCCTGAGTGAATTTTTTGTTTATATTGGGAAACTTGTGAAAGAGTGTCAAATTGTGACAATTTGTAAAAGGGTTTATAATTAACAAAATTTGGTAAAATTTTAAGTTATGAGAATAAAACTGTAGAACTGATATTAAATAAAAATATTAAAACTGCAATATTGTACGTTTATATAGGGTCGTTTACTGGAAACAGGATAAGAAAGTCAAAGCCTTTTCAAATTATTTACTTTTCAAATTATGAAACTCTCGGCCAGTTATTACTTTTGAAATTACATTTTATTCCTCGGAACTTGGAACAAAATTCCTTAGATTCTTTAGGTGCTATGTAGTAATAGTGTAGTAGAAATCAAGAATTTAGATCTTTTACTTTGCTCGCAGTGTGTAGCTCACAAGAGGTATGTTACACTCATGCCCTCCATGAGCACGTTTATTAAATAAATCTCTAACCACTCAAAGGTCCGAAAGTAGGGTTCAATTTAACCGCACCGTCTGTTGCAAGAACAATTTTAACAAAGCTTTACGTAATAGTTGTTTAAAGGTTCTTTATCTTTTTAAGTCATAAATGAGACAAATAAATGAAATCAAATGAAAAATTAATCTGATTACCTAAGTCAATCGGATGCAATGGGATAACTACCCTTACAATTAAATAACAATTCAAATGGAATAATAACTACCCATATAAAATACAATCTGTTAACATTAAACACCCATATGCTGATCATAAGAATCTTATTTTTACCACAAGTAACTTTAAAAGTTAATTCTTCATTATACTCACTATTTGTTAATTTGATCTAAGTAAGTATTTATATACTGAAATCAAGCAATAGCGAAGGATTCCCGGGTCCATTATAGTATTTTATTAACTGCTTAACGGCAGACAATATGGCGATTTTGCACAACCGATTTGTTTGCAGGTTATGTGTTTGGTTTACACTCCATTTTGGTTATATTATTTGTTACTTGAAGCTGAGCGGTTTTATACTTTATTTTGAACGTGAATAGCAAAGCAAACTGAATGAGGTCAAAAACATTTGGGAGACTGAGAAAAAATACATTTTCAAATAGTAATGAAGCACAGAAAATAAGCAAACTGAAGTCAAATGGTTTAGCAAAAAATTGAATCATTAGTAAACATTTTAAACGAATTTAACGAACAACAATCGACGGGCAAAACACCTCATATCAACATACTGTTGTTTTGAATTACAGTAGAGTCCCGCTAATCCGAACTAATTGGGACCGAACACTGTTCGGATTAGCGGGAATTCGGGATAGGCGGATTTCATAAATAATATCAACGTATTGACATGTTAATTGGTAAATAATGTGCGGGGACATCTGCTAACGTCATTTGTTAAATTTTGTTTTGAACATGAATAGCAAAGCAAACCGAATGAGGTCAAAAATATTATGTAAACTGAGAAAAAATACCTTTTCAAATAGTAATGAAGCACAGAAAAATTACAGAAAATAAGCAAACTGATGTAAAATGGTTTAGCAAAACATTTCATCATTAGTAAACATTTTAAACGAATTTAACGAACAGCAATTGACGGGCAAAACGCCAGTATACACATTAAAATGTTAGAAAGTGAACAATGAAACTTAGGAAGGAAAACATACAGATAAGTTTAAACAGTGTTTTTTGCGCCCATGATAATTAATTTTTTAAAGTGAATGTTCACTTGCGTTTGATGCATGATTATGAGGCAAATTGTGTATTTAAACTATTTGAATTTCTCGCCTTTGATGTATTTAAATATTTTACAGGTATTCTTGTTCGCCAACATTATAAACGCCTAGAGTTTAAAAGATCTACTTGAACGAAATTAAATGCGTCTAATCTCGGTCGTAAAACACTTGATAATTGTACAACAGCTGTTAGGAAATTCGTTAGGAAATACCCATATTCATTGCCAATAATCACAAACTGAAATATTAAAACTGTACAATCTCTATATTATGTATTTATAAAAATGCAAGTTTCTTTCTTTGTTTCTTTGTCCTCTACAGACTCAAAAACCATTCAACCGATGTCACTAAAAACTTCACATTCTTTCCAAATCATTGCCAGGGGGTGTTTAGATATTAAAATTACTACAGTCTAAGGGGTTGCTACTCCTATACAATAATTACAAATTAAACTAAATTCCTACAAGCTATAAAACTAAAATTATTAATACTAATTTTAAGGGATATACAAAACTATTTGCAATTAGATTACTTAAGTCAAAGGAATGAAATAGAATAACTACCCTTAAAATTAAATAGTAATCCATAAACTTACTTTTTTAAATTCTCAAAAACTACTCAACTAATTTCACTAAAATTAAAACATTTATACATATTAGTACCAGGGGTTTTTAGAGAATATAGTTATTACAAACAAATTCATTTAAATGGGGTATCTAACCCTACACAATAAAAATAAATTGCACTAAATTCCTACAAACTAAAAACTAAAATTATTATTTAATATTACTCTTAATTAATATAAAAACACATTTTCAATTCGATTACTTTAGTCAAAGGGAGGAAATGGCAGAACTACCCTTAAAATGAAATCAAGCAATAGCGAAGGATTCCCGGGTCCACTAGTAATTCATAAAATTAACATAAAATCCAAAACCAAAGGCACTATAGTGGTTATAATCAACAAAACGTAACCTCCAAAACCTACTTTTAACTAAGGTTTAAAGATCTGTTTCGGTCTATTATTTTGTATATTGATCTATTAAATTTAATCGGACGTTCTAGCATCATGATATTTAAAAGTCGATTAAATTTAAAGTTCTGTTATTTTAACGGAAAATTATGACTATGCAACCCTGTTTTACTTAAATCAAGACGAGAGATGTTTCTCTATTTAAAGAGAGATTAACTTACAATTTAAGCTCCTTTAAAAATTTTTATGAAAGTTCTTGCAACGTAGAAATTGTATAATAAACCTGAATACATAATATAATAATGGTAGACTAAGTATTTATTGGTCATTAAAACTCCGCCATTTAATGTATTTTTTTTTACTAAAACGATTAAGACAAAGGCGTTTTTGATCATCAACTATCCATGGTACATACATGCCATTTAAATTCACTCAAAATTTTGTTATATTTTAATCAGCATAATAATATTTCCCTTGTTTAGAAACAAATTGTTTAGATCTGTTTTAAAACATGTTTTAAAGTAATAAATGTCACCTGGAAGAGTTTGAACATATCAGTAAAATTAAGTAAAAATCATATAAGTAATTATTCAGTAAAATTATTACAGCCACTTCTTTTTTTTTTAAATTTTGCATACAAGTTTGGCCAAAGATCCGCATAGATTACAAAGTCTTACCTTCTATTTGGTATAGGAAGTTTATAGTCAAAATGCAGGTTCCAAATACAGAGTATTCTTGTGATGCACCCGTCGGACTTTGCGTGGGAAGCCAGTATATTGGTAGTCTGAGGAAATATCTGGGGTTAGGAGACAATGTATCAGATAAGAAGGAAGGCAGCATTTTGAGGAGTTGGATGTAAGCAGGACCGAATAAAAATGCATGAGAGCTAAACTTAAGCAGACAATTAAAGAGGCTAATAACAAAGTCTAAATTGGCTTATGGCCCGATCTCAATAGAAACACGTGGGGAATGGCATACAAAATTGTATGGGGAAAATTGAGAAGGCTTCCGGCAGTTAGTATCAGTGATGAAGCAAGTATGGGAATTGTTAAGTAGTTGTTTCCTAAAATGGACAGAATTTATTGGAACCCTCCTGAGGTTGCAATGGATGAGGTGGAACCTTGGGCGAATTACCATTAGCAGCGAAAAGGATTAGAACAAAGTCCCAGGACCAGATTGTTTGCGGGTGGAATTGGTGGAAAGAACTCATTTAAAACATGGTTCTGGGTATATTGGCATGATCAACAAACAGTTACATTCCCCAGTCAGAAGGAAAGAGGCCAATTTAAATCTAATAGAAAAGCCGAAGAAGGCAGATGACGTGAGAACAAGTTATAGGCCATTATTTATACTCAATGAGATTGGTAAGCTCCTTGAAAGAATGATCACAGAAGGTTTTAAGAAATAATTGAAAGCTCTAGTGAACTGTCCGAAAGCAACATGGTTTTAAAACAAAACATCCTGCGGTCGGTGCGATGAGTGTGGTAAAAGAGATTGTAAGCGAATAACGTTGTAGTTACAAGAGTAGTGGTTTTGACGCACCGGTCACTCTAGACGTTAAAAATCAGATGGAATAGTTCTAAAGTATCTAATCAGAATGACTATGAGTTATTTGGGATGTAGAAAAGTAATTGTAGAAGATACAATGTACATGTCTTGTGGAGATCTGCACAGGTTGGACTTAGGATCTCTCCTGCGGAATTTATACAATGACTGTGTGGAATGTGTTCTGAGACTGGACTTCCCAAAAGGCGTAAAAGTTACGTGGACGACATCGAAGTAGTGCCTACTGGAAAGAATAGATGGGATTTGGAAGAAGTATTAAATGTGATAATCTCCATGATTTCGAAATGGCTGAAGAAACTCTGGCACTCAAAAAACGGAAGCTACACTCTTGTTTGGTACGACATCGAAAGGACCCTTGTGAGGCTAATAGGTGATTTAGAGGTGTCAACAAGCAAATGTCTGAAATATTTTGAGCCCATAGCTCCAGAATGATGGTACATGTTAAAAGCGTTACTTTAAGAGCTGAGAAAGAATAAGAGTAGAAATAATATAGGTGGACTCTTATTTAACGCATGTAGGATTGTTGGAACAGAAGCAGTTATACTTGCAGGAGTACCACCCAATTATTTACTGGTAAATGAATAGAATAGACTTTATTTCGGGCTAAGTTAGGAATATGAGTGACAGAAGAAGAAGCTTAGGAAACCCTGGCTTTGATGTACTAAACGAGAAAACACTAGATTTATGGCAGTCAAGATGGATCAAAGTGAAACATGTGGCATGAACAAAGATGTTAATCTCAGACCTTAGGATAGAGCATACACTTTTCCATTGTTCAAGGTGGGTGCTTGACAGAGAAGATCTAAAAAAAAAAATGAAAATGATATGTCTGATGTGTCCTCGTTTCTACCGATCATGATAAAGAACAGAAAAAACTGGCAAGCTTTGATTGATATTACTACTTCAATCATACAGGAGGAAGAGAACGATCAAACACGTTCAAGTAAGTGAACCTGTCTATTAGGTATTACACTAATAAAAAAACAAAAACAGACAAGCACCGCACTGAAGTAATCCTAGCAGCAGTCCCAGTGTGATGAAGGACGGAAAAGCGGGATGGTTTAGTGGTTGAGTACCAGCTAATGTGTTGGCTGGTAACACTTTTCGCTCAGTGTATTCTGAAAAACATAAAAGTAATAAACTTACTTCATTATTGCTCAACCATAGCAAGAAAGAAACATTTCTGTGACAACTTTTTAGAAAACTGTTTACAATGTCTTGTGATGAAACTAAATATTATTATTCTGCACAGGCTTTATTGGGAGTTTAAACCCTGTGCTCAAATTTATGCTCAAAATATGCTCAAGTTTAAAGAAGAGCAAGAAATAGTTTTATATTTTTGAGTAAAGCTTAAGTTTTATACAGCGCTAATCAAGAACTTTCCACTGCAATGAAAGTGGGGCTTTGACAACCCTGTGTGTACGATATTATAACACAGTATACAGATAAAACCTAAATTTTGTAAATAATGAAGTATTCTATGTTTACTTTATCTCTATAGTTAAACAATGATTGAATGAAACCCCGAACCACAAATAGAAGGAACAAAAAACAATAACTACTGTACTACTAGTAGTGTTAAAGCCCTCTGAGGATGATGACTATGCCATTGAAATGTGCATTATTGTAGTACATTCAACATAACTTTACATTAAATTGTTTTGTTATTGTTTTTTGTTCCTTTTACTTGTGGTTCGGGGTTTCGTTCAATCATTGTGAATTTGTCGCCACAGTGCTCTTCAACCTTTGTAATTATCTACAGTTAAAAACTATACACTATTTTACGCTGGGGAGTCATTGGCAACGATTACATTTTACTCGTATCGATGACTTAGGAATGACGTCAAATTCGTCATTTCCTCAGTGGGTGATTTATTGACCATCCATGTGATACTGTACCACATATTTTATGTGCTTTAATCCAAAAAGAGTTACCCTCGATGGTCGTCCAGCCTATACAACCGTAAAATTTAAAAATATCGATGTAAAACAAATATCGTTTGTATGTAATAAATACGTTAAATCTGGGCTGCATCCCCATAGTGGATGATTTATTACAGGTAAGAAAATTTTTAAATTGAAATCGTTTACGTCAGTTTACTAACTCCAACAGAAAAGTTAGGACAATTCCCCTATTTGAAAATACTATTTTCTATTGTAACAGAATTTAAATTCTTTTATGAATATCTCAGATAAATAAACATCGTCGTTTTTATTTCGTCCTAGTGCAGTTTCGTTTTCTGTATGACATATTTTTTTATTTCGGTAGGAGTAAGAGTATTAATTTTAAACTAAAATTTTTTCTCAGAAAATGTATACAAATACTTATACAAGTTTGTTTGATCTGAAAGCCATTTTAAAAACATTTATTAGTACCATTTCCGTTCCGATTGGAATAAGCATTTTCAGTTTATTTATTTTTGATTTAATAAACTACATAATTGTTTAAAATCAATAAAATCCTCAAACAAATCTGATACAAAGTTAGTTTACACGTTGGATTGTTATGATTGCAGGATGTTCAGTTCTGTTATATGAGTTTTTGGGTTAAGGGGAGGATACCCTGTCCGCCATATTGAATCTGATTCCCATAAGAGCAATGCTACAGAATAAGAAATATTTTTCCGTTAATCAGTGGAATAAATTTAAAAAATGTTTCATTTTGAAGTAGTATCATATGCGGATGTTGGTTGTGGAATATATTTTCAAAAACCGTTGTATTGTTTTCATAAACGTATGATATAAACTTATTAATTTTTAGTTTATAAACTAAAACTTTAAACTTTATTAATTTTTTACTCAATTGCAAAAAACCTTAGCAATTAACACCCACAATCTATATTACTTTAAGAAAAAAATACAGCTTTCGTTTTTTGATGAAAATATCACAAAAAATATGCTTAAAAATGAAGGAATGTATGGCTAGGTTAGGTTAACATTGAAATTGTAGCCAACTTCGCCGTTTTGAATTTAGGGACGCCGTTTTGAAATGCCTCAAGAGTTTGCAATTCCACTCCAGTAAATTCATCGAAATCAGGTATAGGAGTCAACTTGAGAAGGCTGGCTGTATGGGCGATTCACAAATTATTCTTCGCAGCATTTCTTCAACTATTTTTAGATTTAAAACCTTTCCAGTTGAGTGATTTTAAAGTTTGATTTTTCCCTTATTTTCGGTGAAGTATTATTTTATTCAAGTGAAAGCTCATCCAACCTCTGCGCCACCCTGATCCTCGGTGTATTTGGCACTGTTACCTAACCATTAAATATTTAAGAGAAATGGCGCTAATTTATTGAACCCAAATTTTATGAACGTTGATTGGTCGAATTATTTGAGCAGCGAGGGTCGCATACAGAAGTAACGTGGACCAATAGTAAAACAGAAATTTGCAACGAGAAAAGCTGACCTGGGAAATCGGTCGCTATGGATACTGGCATACACTGAGCTGTATTGATCCTCCGGGAGGGGGCGAAGGGGGAGAAGATGGCGAAACGGAGAGAAAGAGAAGTTGGAAAACCTGAAACCATAAAACTGTGTGGAAGCAACTTTGTATAAAT
>JAGFPH010002228.1:196041-211301 GCA_018207615.1 Philaenus spumarius
CCGTTGAATAAGAGTCAAGGGTTTAGAGTTTTGTCGGATCATTATAGAGCCCGTAGTTAGCGGACAGACGGAAGGAAGTACGAGAGACGTTACCTCTCATTGTGTGCACCTGTTCTCCCCCCCCCCCACAAACACCTGATCTTCGAGCTTCAACGGTTTTCTTGAGCAACTGTTGGATTAGCAGTTTAATTTATAGAGGTTTTTTGCAGGAAAAGTCAAACAGTTTTATTTGAATCCTGAATATTGGACCTTTTTCGTATGTTTTTAAAACGAATGTTTGACTTTTTTAAACAAATAGCTTGTAACCGTCTCTAGTAGCTTTAAACCCCCTTTGCTCTCGACGTTCGATTTTTTGGATCCCAAAGTATCGTTGAATCCCAAAGTACGAAAATTCGAACGTTGCGTTTATATGCGTTGAATTCCAACGCCCGAATTTTCGGACGTTCAGAAAAATCATATAAAATACAAATCATTTTTGAATCTATGTATATTATAAATCAATACAATAAGAAAGAACTGTTCTATTTACCTCTATGGTCTTTAGTTACGTATAAATTACCTCTAAGCTCCCTACGACGAAGATAATTGTGATGGATGTGGCTGTGTTTTGTCATCTGTCAGATGTAAATAACTTTACTTGTGTGTTGTGGTAAGTGACTGTTTTGGCAGTTTTAGTTATTTTTATTGTGAATTGTGATTATGAAGCGAGTGCATTCACTTGTTATTGACGTGTATTTTCTTATGACTATATACGTACTACGTACAACTAACCGCAGAACTGGTTATGTAGTAGCTTAATTTACAAAAAAATTTTTTAACTCTGACATTTTTCAATATAATGTAATGACATTTGAGGTTTTTGTTAACTTTTAAGTGTAAAATTATGTTATGTGGACAAAATTGTTCTATTTTTGCTGTGTCATTTTCAAGAATAAATTAAACAAATTTTAAATTCTTTTTATGGTAAGTAACAATTTAAAAAAATCATATCTAATATGAATTTGCACTTATTTTGAAAGTGTACTACCTTATAGGACATTTCATTCCAAAACAATGTTTTTAAAAATAATCAAAATTGATCTGTAATTAAATTTAATACATATTTGTTGCGAAACACCGACAATTTGCTGAATTGAGAGATTTTTGAGACTGGGATTTTATGCAGATCCATAACAGATAATGGTTGGGCTTTTTGAAAGCTATGAAAAATTGGATGTCGGAAGATAAAGGGTTCAAATTCCGTTGAATGAATGAAAGGAATAAGATATCGGTTAAATTATTATCCTTATCAGTACACGTAATTAAAAAAAATTCAAATCATACAGGCAGGATGTTATTTAGAAATTTTCAGCGTTCACTACTAAAAACATTTACCACTTCAATGTGTACTATTCATATGTGAAACATATTTTGAAAGATTGTAGGACAGAAAGTCTGGGTACACTGCGACGATGGGCTGATCACAAAATATTTTCGTATATGCGGACTAAGAGTCTGGGCTTTTTTTAATTGAAACATGACTCTTTGCCCCCCCTTTACGCTTGTACCTGAATCTCTACAGGTTTTCATTAGTGTCTAATTTTCCCAAAAGTTGTATAACTTAAGACTAAATATTAAGTCATTTAATAAAACCTTATTCAGAAGGTATCAATAGTGTTACCAATCACCTTGTAAAACAGGACTGTAACCCTAAAAACAAATAGCCTGAAGTATTTACTTACAGTCTCTAGACACAGTATGTTTCCAGTTTGTAAACATATATGTATATGTGTGTGTTATTGATGTGGCACTACTTATATGAATTATAGAATATGAAGTAATACAATACAAGAAATATTAAAGAGCTTTATATAGGTCTTAGTCTAACACATCTGCTAAGTGGCATCTTTGGAATTATCATAATATAAGTAATCCTACAGCATTAAATTATGTTGACAGTGTTTGTCTTTTAAAATGTCCGCGGAATAAGAGTCCGCAACTTTTATAAGTGGAAATCGTACTTTTCGTCCTCGCCCGAAGCCTACACCATTTTGAAAACTCCCCCCTCTCCCGCCAGCCCAAACTTCAAACCTATGGTTCGTGATTCCTCAATTTAGAGATGATACAAAACGTAAGTAAAAATAAATCTGAAAACGGCGCATCCGTTCGCTCGTCAAACTAAAAAACTGTGTTTTACAGCCCTTTTTTCATAATTTCAGAATAGGTATTAAATTATAGAGCCAATGTGTAAATTAAATTAAATATTACAGGTTATTTTGAAATAGATTTAAAAAATTTAATCAATAAAGTTCGTTAAAACTTTTTGCCAATTTAAAACTCAAATTGTCTAACTGAGGCCAAAAATCCCTAGCTTAAAGTTTTTTTGAGTTATGATTAGTAGAACATAAGCGGGGGGTTAACATGCTGGATAATTTCGTTACATTTCATTTAACCTATTCCGGAGAAAATGAGCTGATCCTTTAAGATACAGAATCGTAATAAATAACACACTTAATACTTTATTTACAAATATCTACAGAATATACACGTACATCATTACATACAGTAATACTAATTAATTAAATATTGCCAGTTAATTAATTTAAAATGAAACATGTTCTGGGCGCATCGTAAATATACTGCTACAATAATTATATACCTTATCAGATCAGCTGTTTAACAACACTATATCCCTCACCAAGATGTACTCACCGGTCCTATTAATAATAACATACGATGAAGTGAAACCAAAACATCTGTCTGCTCACCGGCACGTGCTCATCAAGGTCGGCTACAGAAGTCATCTCACGCCTTTTGACAGATGTTTTCTCCGGACTGGAGCATTGTGAGAAGGGGGCGAGATGCTGGCGAGTGACGTAACTGTGGTTTTCACCTGGGCTTAGACTGAATTAATTTATGGTTATACAATTTTTTACTTTCATTCCAGAATAGTGATGTAGGCCTATCGTTCGAATAAAACAAACTCAAATACTGAGGACTTCCTTTTGTATAAATTTGGAATTTTCATACATCGCATTAATACAATTTTGATAATAAAATGTAAATACTGTTTACAGAAAACTGTTTTTAATTGTCAGATTCGCAGAAATTTAAATAAAGCCAATATAGCAATTTACGTTGATTTTCATAATGTATCCCAGCTTTCGTGGAATAAATCTTTCTGGATTTCCCTAAAAGTTCAGGAGAATGTATTTTGAAAAAATAAAACGCAGAAGTGCAATCTCCGCCAAAGATTTCGTACTGCCAGCAAACAACTAAATTATACTAACAACAATAACACATGTATTTCATTAAATTTACGCCAAAGTTTTGATTCTGTAAATCCTACATAACTTGTTTTTCTTCCTAACACAGTTTTTTCTTTCAAAATTTTACCTACAATAATTTCAGTAATAGAGGGAATGGCTTTTTTAGAAACATTTAAAAAGAATATCTTAGAGACATCATACTACAAAGTTTATCAAAATATTAGTTTTTTTTTTCTTTAAATAAAGTTATTTAAATAACCTTACTATTTATTATGCTAGGTTAAGTTAAAGAGAGGACCGGATGATCCTAACTTCGCCCGAAATAAAGACTATTTTATTCCGTTCTATTGTTTCTTGGTATTTTGTTTGGGGTATGAAACTACGGTCTCTAAATATGTTTGTTTAGTTTAGTTTTACTTAAATAATACTCTTTAAAATATCTCCACTATCGTATAAGAAAATAATTATATATTGGGTTACAAAACTATGGCCCCTAAATATTTTTGTTTAGCTCAGTTTTCCTTAATTAGAACTCTTTAAATATCCCTAATATCGTATAACAAAATAATTATTTTTTGGGGTATGAAACTAAAAGCCATTAAATATTTTTGCTTAGTTAAGTTTTCTTTAGATAAAATCTTTAAACACTCCCACTGCCGTATCTCAAAATAATTATTTTTGGTGTAAAACAATGGCCAATAAATATTTTTGTTTAGTTTAGTTTTCCTTAAATACAAACTCTTTGTCTACCCTAATAATCACATAACAAAATAATTGGCCCCTACATTTTTTTTAGTTTGGTTTACCTTAGATAGGCCTACAACTCTTTAAATACCCCTCCCTCCCCCTTTCGTATCACAAAATAATAATTTTTACGAAACTATGACCCTTAAATATTTTCTTTTGTAAAGCTCTTTTACCCCCACTACAGTAGCACAAACAAATATATGTTTTTTATTACTGAATCTATGTGGTTCGAACACTGCGTAGACAACTTTATGCAATTTCAAATTTATAAAGATTCATCCGACAGTCATGTAATGGATCCATACCAATTACAGTAATTTAAAATGTTTAAAACTATTTATAACCATAACATGCTTCTGTAAGCAAAGTTTTTAGTCTGTATAGGTTATAATATTATGCCTAAGGTGTGTAACCTAGGTTTTTTGTTTTTATAGATTATTATTACTTACTAATTACTAATATACTAATTGAAACTACTTATTACGTAATATGTTCTGAAATGTTTACAGATTGGTAGACTTATTGATTGGAAAGTATCAGAGAGAAGGCTCATTATAACGACGTTAGTAGGATTTAATGGTTAAAGTAGTGTCTAAAAGCCCATTCAACAATTCCAAATTCCATGGAGTAACAGCAAAAAGAAATGTTCACCTAATATACAAAATGGGAAATATTCACCGTATAAATTGTTTTTGTCTTTTTATATTTATCTTTAGTTAGCATTATTTGAGTTTATACAAATATTTTTTTTGTAAAATCTCGTTACATAAGTGATAAGATGAAGGAACTGCGACTATGGCATTTGGTCGGTCAAACATGACGAAATTGATCCAACATGGAGAAGGTGCAGCAAGGTTTGTTCAGACCTTAATGGAGTTTACAATTTGTAAAAACTGGTCTTATAACACTAAAGTTCAACACCAAATTGACCTCTTTCAATTGTATGAGTTTGACTTAAAATTGATGCATTATAGGACCATTTTAGAGAAGAAATCTACATTTTGAAGTTTTTTGTTATGATGAATGCACTTTTCTCTTATCAAATTACAGTTTTATTTAAAATTTAATTATTTTAATTTTTTTTTATGGACAGATAACGGTTGCGAATAGTAAAGGGAAATTTAGCAAAAAAGAGGAAAATCTGGACTAACTTCTTTTTCCAAATAATCCGTAATTGATCAATTTGAAACACAAACAACAAACGTGTTTAAATGTCATTATTAGCGAATTTCCATAGGAAAAATGAGCTATTGCAGTGGCCCTTATGGTAAAACCCAAGGTCGGGAGTAGCAAATGAGCACCGATCATGGTCCCCAGAACACGTTTTGGGGTGTCATTAAAAATCAGATATATATGTGTGCGCACTTTAGCGGACGCATTTTAAGTCCGATTTGGTTCGAATTTGGTACACATGTTGGTTGTCTACGTCGCTCGGACGAGTTCGTTAGCCAAAAAAAACACAGCAACCTGAAGCACGTTTTTTGACCGGTGGTAACTATTTTTTGAGATTTTTCCTACGAGAATAAATGTTTTTTAGAGTTTTTCTACAAAAATAAATGTAGTATGTTATTCTGCACATTTTGTTTTTTTACGCGACCTTATAGCTCGCTTGGTTCCCCCAAAATTGATCAAAACGTAAAATACCATAAAAGTACCCGGTTCAAAGCCATTTGGTGGATTTTACGCAATGCATTGTGTATTGAAGATACTCCCAATATGAGGGTTGGCGTGCGAAGCATGCAATGCTTTGTGTATTGAAAATACTCCCAACATACGGAATGGCGTACGAAGCACGCAATGCTTTGTGTATTGAAGATATTCGCAATATGCGGAATGGTGTGCGAAGAACGTAATGCTTTGTGTATTGAAAATACTCCCAATATGCGGAATGGCGTGAGAAGCATTTTGCAGCTACTCAGCACCGTCGTGAGTAGTCCTATTTCCAAAATTGTTGGTTGAAACCCTAACAAATAGGCCTATAAACTTAATTTTGGAAATTTGCTCAACTCACGTCTGCGGTTCAGCTGCGTGGTCGAATTATTTTAACTGAGCGCGGATTACACGGAGATGTAGAACAGCCTAATTGCTATTAGTATAAACATTTGTTTGTAATGTTTATTAATTTGTCGGTCGGGAAGAATGACTGTAGTTACCGTATTACTGTCATCAGGTTGTGTTCAGCTCGGAGTTGTCTGCCAGCGTTAATCTTCTCTAGGCTAAGCTTAATCCACTTAGGTCATGGATATGTTGGGATTCCGCGATACCGTAGAAACTTCCACCTTTTTGAGAGAGTAAAGCAACCAATTCCACTGTAGGTAAGTTCATAGCCACCGGACCACATGCTTATATATAAGAAGATTGTACTTACAGTACACGGTCTCGTGGTCTATTTACTCACCTTGTAAAGGCTACCGCGGTTTCGAAAAAAATGTTTCCATCATCATGAGCCTAGATTTGCCCGTTACCGGTACCGCAAGCGATATTATGCTACTAGCTGACCCGTACGGCGTTGCCTGTGGTGGTTGGTATTTTCAGTCATTTTAACGTAATTGTATTCTTTTTAAGTGTTCAGTCAGTGGGTGGTATTTGGCTTTTATATATATAGATCTTACATAATAAAAGCACTATTGTCATAATAATAAAAGATCTAAAATTATAATTTTAGTAACTTTGATTCCCCCAAACCCCTCCTAAAATTTCGAAATTTTTCATACCCTTTCTTAGCGAGCGCCCTAGAGTATGTAACCCTAGAGGAAGCTACATACCAAATTTCATTCCAATCTGTTCGGTAATTTTGGAGAAATCGTGATTTAGTAATTTTTACCCCCCAAATCCCCCTAAAATTTTAAATTTGTTAAAAACCTTTTTTAGTGATCACTTATGGCCCTAGAGGAAGCTACATACCAAATTTCATTCCAATACGTTCGGTAGTTTTGAAGAAATTGTTTTTTAATAACTTTGATCCCCCCAAACCCCCCTAAAATTTCGAATTTTTTCAACCCCTTTCTTAGTGAGCACTTATGGCCCTAGAGGAAGCTACATAGGCCTACCAAATTTCATTTCAATCCGTTCGGTAGTTTTTGAGAAATCGTGATGAGTGTTTCAGTGAGTGAGTGGTATTTCGCTTTTATATATATACTAGCTGACACGTACGGCGTTGCCCGTGGTGGTTAGTATTTTCAGTCTTTTTAACGTAATTGTAATCTTTTGAAGTGTGCAGTTAGTGAGTGGTATTTGGCTTTTATATAGATCTTAAATAATAAAAGCACTATTGTCATAATAATAAAAGATCTGAAATTATGATTTTAGTAACTTTGATCCCCCCAATCCCCTCCTAAAATTTCGAAATTTTTCATACCCTTTCTTAGAGAGCGCCTAAGGCCCTAGAGGAAGCTACATACCAAATTTAATTCCAATCCGTTTGGGCGTAATTTGAGGATGATCAAAAACGCATTGAAAACGCAAGGAAAATTGCAAAAACGCCTATTTCTGGCGTAATTTTGGGAGAATCTCAAACATGTTTTAACAGACTACTTTTAGGCCTTAAACGAACCTAAGTACCAAATTTCAAGATTTTCTGCCAATTATTTCTCGAAAAAGCTGAGAAAACGCAAAAAATCGCTAGAAAAACGCGAACATTGGGCGTATCTTTGGGATGTTTTCAAAATCCGTTCTTAGTGCGTGTCTAAAGGTCCAACTGAACATGCATGCCAAATTTGAACTCATTTGGTTCAGTAGATTTTTAGTTCTGCTGATGAATGAATCAGTGCCATTTCGCTTTTATATAGATAGAAGATAGAAGATATAGATTAATGTTTGTGTGTTGTGTTTTTAATTGTTATAACTTATGAGACGACCTCGATTGAGTGATTGAATGTTTTTGTACGGTCTGATGATGGAAACATAGTTTTTTCTAAGGTGTGTAAATAGATCACGAGACGGTGTACTAATTTACACAATTTCTGTTATATATAAATAAGTTCATGTTCACTCGATACTTCGACATTAGTTAACCTTGTTGTATTTATAGTTATGATTCTTATTTGAGTACTAGAGAACTCTGCCCCTAATGCTCGCTCCGGTCACTAATCATGATGATTCACGGCGAAGCAAATGCCAGAGTATTGTATATTTTGACGGATATGACGAATGATTAGGACGAAGGCTCTTGGATTGGGTTAGAGTGGTGGGGGTAGCGGTGACCTAGACCCTGACGCATGCGCAGTAAGACCAAAGTTTTTGCGTCAATGTAAGCAAGTATTTGATCTAATAAAGAGAAGTATTTAACACTGACGTTGAAGCTATCATATACCTATTCATATTACGAATGTAATAGTCCAATAGCCAAGTATACCTTCACAGCTAACGTCTTGAAAATTAACGTTCCTGTTAAGGTGGGTTATTTCGGTACTGAGTGTATTTCCTTATTTTCCCGAGCCTAAGGAGCATGGCTTTAGCTGTTAGTATGGAAACATACTCGTACATACACAGGGGATGCTGCGAGCTACAAGACATTACTTGGGTGTTGGCCTTCCCAAGTATATTTGTTTATCTTTCAAGATCCTTCGCAACGATCCTGCAGTTGTTGATTTCCAGTCTGAACCACCAATTACCGATCCTACTGTCCAACCGTCCCATTGCCCACAGATCTCTATAACTGGAGTAACACAAGTTTGAGTCAATTCAATTACGTAGCTTGCCATATTGAGCAACTCATTCCCCTCTACCTTACAGTAAAACCTAGAATTGACATAGTTATTCCGGTTGTAACTAGGATAGCGTGTGGTATAGACGTGCCTGATTGTGTCTCTTACTTTTTAGCATGGTATTGAACTCTCTTTAAAATTATATTTTCTCTGTGATTTGACCTTCACACTAATACTTCGATACTTGACTCGAATATTAAAATTATTTTGGGAGTTCAGTAATTAATTGTTGGTTTACAACACATGATATACTCGTCGAAACCTTTATTCAAAGAAATGAATCAATATTGGGTTCTCTATACATAGTCCAATCGACACTTTAACTTGCAAAATATCATAACAACATTTTCTTTTGTATGTGTATGTTAATAAGCATTTATTTGTTGAAATTTAAATTTTTCTGTGTAACTTTCTCAACTTTTTTAAGTCCAACAAAAATATTAAAATGTTGCTAAAATGTTGTAAAAAACTTTTCTTTTTTTTAAAAACGATGTTTTTTTAATACAGAGCTTCAATAATGCGATAAATTTTTAATTTTTTCCAAAAAACTGCAAAATAATTTTTGGTTTTATTTGCGTGATATTTTTTGAGGTCTGGAGAAGTTGTCAGTTGATGTGTTGGAAAGGAATATGGGCTATTCGCAGCCAACCCCCTAAAAAAAGTACTTGTTTTATAGAACACTAAATTTCCTACTATTTGTATGTTAAATGTTTTTCTAAACCCTAAGCAGAGAAAAACAAAATTATGCTAAATGTAAAAAAAAAAAATGTTTTTACGAAATTTTGCAAACTAACCTGGTTTTCCAATACCTGCAGAATGGACTTAAGACTTCTAAGAAACGATGTTTCATCAAACATCTCGTAATTGGTACGACAAAAATCGTAGTGAAAAATTAAATTAAAATAGGTCGATTTTACAAAACAAGTTTTAGATGAAATTTGTAAAAAAATTTACTACCTATAAATTGTATTATTACCATTTTTCACTTTTTCGTCTACAATATCGTCAGATATTATTTGACGAAATTGAATTTGGAAAAGTTTAACGTTTTCAAGCTTTAGCCTAGGTGCTTTACAGAAATAATTTTTATGGAAAGGTTGTAGAGTATAAAGTTTTTAAAATGAAATGCTCTACAACCTCTACATAAAACGTATTTTAGTAAAGGACCTAGGCTAATACTTGAAAACTATTTCTAAGTCTATTTCGAATTAAGAAAAAAGAAACACTTATAGTATCGCCTCGGTGATACAGCTTTTTTTCTCTCTATGATTTCTTGATATAATAGGCTGAAATTTAACTTAATGATAGCCCAACCACAGATTTAAAGTGCTCTTTTTAGAGTAAATTTGGGGAAATAAAAACAAATTTGTTCTAGCTCATTGAGTGATGTATCAAATTAAAGGCAATGAATAAAAGATTGAAGAATGATTCTGTGCTATACATTAGTTGTTCTAAATACATAAAAATCGCATCCCCCATTACTATCTTGAACAGTTATGCTTTAAAAATCTAAAAACCATAAGAATTTACTTCAAGTCTAAACTGAAGTAAAATGATCACACTTCGATTTTTATTTTTAGAAATACATAAAATATTATGTATGTGAAACACCCAACACCACACATTGATACACTAAACGTTGCATTTCAGATACCATAGTTTCTAAGTAGCCGAAATTTTGCATAATGATTCCTTTTATGATTCAGATTTAAAAAATGTTTTTTGGAAATATTGTAAATGTATAATGGTAAAAAGGTAAAAAGAGGGTTATAAAACATTAAAACAGGTCAACTTGTCAATAGTTAGATATATTGATTAGGGACTTAGTTTATTCGATTTCTTGACCAAGAGAACTGGAGACATTTTGTGTCAATACCTAAATTCCGTAAATTTCCTAGCAGACAATGTTGTAATTTCGGAATTTCGGTAATGTGGGGGAGGAGGTCCACGTCACAAGTGTATAACATTGAAATTTAAGGTAAATGTTATTGTTGAATTCTCAGCGATTCACCAATGTTACACGTTATATTATATTGGTCGTGTTAATACACTTTAGTCACATATAAACTAAACAAATCAAATGTTTTAAGTTAATTATCTTGTATATTTATGAATTTTATATAGATAATGCTTTCATAATTTTGGCATGTTTCTCTTTTAATATCTTTTACTGAAACATGAATCTGAACTAAACATATCTATTTAGTGAATATTAAATAGGCCTACATAAAGAACAGGAAAACGTATAAATAATGGTAAGCAGCCTCATTACTGTAAATCATAGCCTAAGTTATTAAACAGTTAAATCATATCCTTTGAAACTAACTAAATGACATTCTTTCTAGTATATTCTTTTTATTTTCCTGCTCGCTTTTGAATAATTCTTTTCGATCATACTTTTAATTTATCCATACTTATTTGTGACAGACCGTAAAGGTAAATATATATATTTTAATTTATATTTAATAATAATTTTATTTTATAGTAGTATCAAATCTTAGCCTACTAATCCACTGTTATTACACTTGGATTTCTATTAGTGCATGCTTGGGTAGGCTATTTTCTTATCGGAATTAATGATTTTGTCAAATCCGTTTGTTCGTGTGTCACAGATCATTACTTGTGCTTTTTGTTCCTCCATTTCATCACATTTTCTTTAATAACTTTTCTTGTAGTATTTTCAATCACAGAACTAAAGGTGTATTAAAATTAAAAAATTTTAGGATTACACTGTCTTGTTGATTACAAATTTGTAAATTGCCATTATACATACCGCTAGTATATTTAATTAATCAATTCGGCAGCGTGGTTTTTGTTTCTAAAAACGTTTGAGTCTTCGGAAAATAACACGAAACAAATTTTAGAAATTCCTCTTCAATTTTATCATTTAGTAATTTACGCTTAAAGTTGTCGAAAGTGCGCAACAAATGTCGTCAATATACTCTTGTTGCACAGCATGTTGATAGTGCGTAAGATTCCGTGTGGACTGCGAGATGCGTAGAAGAGGGGAAGATAGTGCAAGATCTACTGCAAGATCCATCATGCAATGTATGACGCGACTCCACCACATTTTGTCTGTAAATTATAGTCGTACATAATGAGCCATAATCCTACTCTGCGACTTCCAACCATTTCTTGTCATTTAACTCCTAAATTACCACCTTTTAGATTAAATAGATTAAACTTAAAAGAGGTATTAAACTAAAGTGGAGGCATGACATTAGTGTCGTTAAAAAATATGTCTTTATGTACAGGGCACCCATTGTAAAGTTGACACTATTGTATATATCATTTATTATATATGTAAATAGGCCTACATACTATATCTATGTATATCTCATACAAAAACCAAGTAGGCCTACTTAGTTTTTCAGTTGGTATCCTTTAACAAAAAGAACACTTTCAGCGTGAGTTTTACTCGAACTTGACTACTTTAATTTTTATTATACGAAGTACAATTTACGAGATAAATCATTAATCACAATTTTAGTGATAAATGATTAAGAAAATGAGAAAATACATAGGTAACAACATTAAAACAAATATTTATATGTTTATTTAGTAACAAAAATACTTTAAGAAGGCAATAAATTCACTAGCTTTTTATGATTTGTTTCTTGAATATTATCACGATTCATGAAAAAAGAATGAACAATGATGATAATATAAATATTTCATTTATTGTATTCAACCTCCCACACGCAATGCCTAACTTGTATCAGTAAATTATGCATTTCTAAAAGATGGTTAGCTTTTTTTACTTATTTTACAATGGATCAGAATCTATGCTCATGCTGCACATGTACTGTATGAGTGAATGTACAAAAGTCGTTATTCTTTGTGTCGCTGGCAACCCGTATCTATCGACCCAGCTGGTTAGACAATGCGGGGGGAAACATAGCGATACAGGGCAATCTGACTAGTCACTAGTTTTACATATCCTTGATAAACTAAAGGAAAATGACAATTATACCGACGCAAAGTATGCTAATGTCACTCTATCTCGACTTTACTGATAACAGGAATTGTGGGAAACGGAGTTATCTGTCGGCATAGTGACAGGGAGGCCTCGAGATAGGTACGGTGATGGTCGCGTTACTAGAGGTCTTTGAGAGCAACAGCAGAACAAGAAAAATGATGTTTTCTTTATTCTGATGATTGTTGTAAATTCTTTGATATCTACATTAAAACAGAAATGGATTGTGCATGTGATAATTATCTCTAGGAGTAAAGCTAAAATAAGTGATCGCTCATTGGAAACATGGATTATGTTCAATTAATATGTCTATGAAATAATCCATGCTCCAACCTCAGCTTACTAGAATTTAAAAACACAATTTCAAAATATTTCTTTTCCCAAATAATTAAAAATTTTGAGAAATGTGCTTCTTATACTTTGTCTATTTTTTTAATGAAATTTACAAACATATTGCGTTTATTAACATCGGTTATTATTATGGGTTGTAAATTTATTTATTTCTAAATGCTGGTAAATAATAATATAATTTACTGTAAATCTTGAACTAACGGATTTTTATTATAGATCCATAACTTTGAATCGTCGTGGAAAGTAGGCCTACACACAACTGCTTGGACAAGAACAGCAATTACATTTTTTGATTCGTCATTTTCTCCTGTTCTCAGTTTTGCACCCAGCCGCCTTCTCATGCTAAATATTCATTAAAATGAGTTTAAAATATAAATTATTGACCAGGATAGTTGTGTGGTAAAACCCCAGTCTGCTACAGCTAGATCTTGGTAGATGAGAACCTGGCTAATGCTATCTTCACTCGTCTAACGTACAAAACAAAGATCTTCTATCAAAATCACAGTTTTGTTTTTGTTTTTTCACTTGTAATTTAATTCAACCACTTGATGGGAAAGTGGATGGACATCAAATAATTACAACTTAAAAATTAATATTAGATAAGACGACCTTTGGTTGAAACAGAATTAGTATTGATTCCAATTTCGTTTACTATATGAGGATGCCGTCAGTACGGTAGTTCACTGAAATGCAGCCAACCGTACAAGTGAGAAAAAATATAATTATATTTTATTATAAAAGCCAAAAGTCTAGGTTTTTCACTTTTAATATAGTTACATGTAGGCGGTGTTACTTTATAAATTAAAACTGCACGTTTGGTCGATGCTTGCAGAACCTTCATTCAGTACAGTAGTACAGTCAACTTATGTATTTCAGTTGAGATACTCATCGCTAATTTGGCTTGTTAGTTCTATGGTAAAATACTAAAGCAACATTTTATTTAAACGAGTATTCGAGTTGGCATGAGCTTGAGTTATGAGATGTGCGTTTATAGATTTCCATTTATCGATGAAGATTTATATTGTTTACAAGATGCACAATTTTTTAATTTGGATTTAAAAAAATTTATTCTATTTTGGCTGTCTAGCTGTTTACAAACGTTGCTAGTAATTTTATTTAGTTACTAGTAAGCCTCCGTGAAAAATCACAGTCTGATTAATTAGAAACACATCAGAAATACATCATTTAAAAGAACATTAAGGCCTATTTATCTAGATCGACCTAACTATGCTGACTGGGATTTTTATCTCGGTAAATGTGTACAATAATAAGGATTATAAAACTGTAGGCCTATTTGTTAAACATTTTTATTTATATAAGTTATTATATATTTAATGAAAGATAAAAATACTATCTTTTAATTGCTTTTTATTTCATATTGTAGATCAAATAATTTAGAAGTGATTAATATTATAGTGAAGAAATTAATAATCGAATATGTTTATATTATTATGTAGGCCTAATACGAAGATGTACGAATGTTTCTGAAGTTAAATGAATAGGTGTATTAACAATTTGTATTAACAAATGTATTGGTGATAAAAGGTTGTATTTATATACAGTTTATAACCTCAAAGTAAATATTAAAACGTATATTATAGCATAAATTAGTTATATAACTCATATTTAAAAAAATATTCACAAGAAATTATAACGATTGAAGTTGTAAACATAACCCCAAACTATAATATACCCTGGGTTTGTTTAAGTATTACAGATGATGGGTGAAATCAGCTGTTATATGTTACTCACGTACGTACGTGATACTTTTATAGGAGTTGATTGTTTGTGTGCGATGATAAAATTCTATACAACAAGTCAAACACATTTTAACAATACCAAAATTATAAATTAATCAAAATAATAAATTATTTATAAATTAGCTGCCGAAGCCTATTTTTTCAATGAGTAAGTATTACATGCATATTTTAAACATTCGGGAAGTTTATAACATAGATCCATAGCAGTTTGAGGTGGTAGCTGCCTATATTTGCTCAGTTTATTTGTCTTGTTTTAAAATATTTTCTCTTACAGTAATGTCTTAGTAATACAGACTAATTGGGACACTGACTCCACCGTCATATAGTACGTCTAACACAGATTCTACCGTCATATGCGTCCAAATACTGACTCCACCGTCATATACGTCTAACACAGATTCTACCGTCATATGCGTCCAAATACAGACTCCACCGTCATATACGTCTAAACACTCCACCATCACATGCGTTT
>JAGFPH010002229.1:0-44121 GCA_018207615.1 Philaenus spumarius
TCATAACATTTTGAATTCGGAATTATTTAAGTCAATTCTTCTCTATATATAAAAATATATGTTTCTTTTTTTCTTTGTCCTACTCGAAAACTATTCGACCGATTTCACTAAAAATTTCACAGTTTATCCATATCTCTGCCAGGAGTGTTTCGACGTTAATATTACTACAGACGAAGGAGTTGAAATATAAATTAAACTAACTTCCTAGAAGCCATAAAGTTAAAATTATACAATATTATTTTTAAGGTTTACAAAAAGCAATTTCAATTTGATTACTTAAGTCAAAGGGATGAAATGGAATAACTAACCTTCTTAATATTAAAAATCAATTAAAATGGATGAAATGTAATGACTAAATTTAAAATTAAATCAAGCAATAGCGGAGAATTGCCGTGTCCAATTGTTATAAATAAATGTAAAAATAAATATAAAGTGGCATTCAAAAGTCACAACGATTGAAACTAATTAAGTACAATAGTATCGTTTAAGTGTATAAAACCAATCTTCTACACAGCATGGTTCGTTTTAACTTTGAATTCTGATTTTTCGCTACAACTGATTGAAAATTAAAAAAATTACATAGTATAATAGTTTGATTAAATTTTGTCACAAATCTGCATAGCTAGAAAACATAATTAAAACGTTTTCATACGAGATTTCATTAAATATTTGGTTTCCGATTCATACTGGAACCAAAATTGAAAATAATAAACAGAAACTAATATCATAAGAATGTGGACAACGTGACAATAAAAGCAGCACTGCTGTGGGATATATTGTGCCCTTGGAGATATATTACTTTAAATTATAAAATTGTCTTAGAAAATGTTATAATATATGATCTTCATTAGTTTTATAAAAATATTATAAAATGGGATGTAGAAATATTTATTTTGTAACTGTCTGTGTTATTAAATATATAAATATATTTTGTTTTAATTTATATCTAAACAACATCTGTCATTTGTAGTTACAATATTTTCACAACTGTCTTGCAAATAAATAACTAAAATTAATTATTACAGAGGAAATGATTAAAGAGAAGAAAAATAAATTTAATGTATGCACTAATTACATCTGCACAATATATTTCGATAGTTAGTAAATTAAATGTTTTATGTTTGTAAGTACTGTTTATGGAAACTTCTTATTGTTTTTGTCTACTTATTTAAAGAATAATATTTTTCATCAATTCGTTGTTGTTTCATTTTATTTTTTTATATTTATATTTACAAGCGTCCAATCAAAAGTTGAAAGATTAACGCTTTCATATTGTCTTGTACTCTTTTCCGTGATTTGTATCCCTTAAAAAAATTATCGTTTTTGTTTTATCTTTTGAAAGTTATTAAATAATAAAACAAAATAATGAGTATAAGTTTTTAAATTACTTTGTAATTTTGGTATCCCTAACCGTAGACTTTTTAAAATCTAAAAAAAAAAATTTCTTTGGTACAAAACATTATAACGAAATGTTTTTTTTTTAAATCAACTGTTAAAAAAAAGTTTTGTAGCATTATTTTCTAAATATAAACCTATTTTGACACTTGTTATTTAAATTAAAAAAAATTGTACATCAAACCGTTATATAAAACAAACAAGACGAAGAATAATTAAATTGGTAAATATATGGTATCTTCTACCTTGCAATTAAATATTTAAATATCAATCACAGTTATAAAAATAGTGATCCAGTGGCATAATTAATACTAAAACCAGTTTTCTGTGATATAAATACTACCAAATTTAATAAAGTCTGCACAACTAAGATGTTATATTAATATCAATTAGCAAAACGTTTTAATAGCTAAGAAATTACTAAGCCTATTTCCTGTATTTGCTTTAAACAGAAAAACATATTCTTTAGTATAGCTCAACTTGATTATAACTATTTTTTTTACTGAAACCCCTAATTATAGAGTTACTAATACATTTAGTTTGAGTTTATGTAACTCTAACATACATAACTCTAACCTCCCGCTGTCGCATCAGCTGATATTTCGATAAGCAATATAACGTTAGGGATCTAGCTGACACTACAGTTTTGCATACACTTTCGGTATTAGTACACTTTATTCCGAAGAAGTTTTTAATCATGCTTAATTTTTAAACTGAAAGATTTTAAAAATTGCATAGTTGTTTAATTTTTAACTGCGTTTAGTGGGATTATAGAATATGAGTGAAATATGAATATCATCAAAGCGATATAACTCAAAAGCATTAACAATATGGACTTTTGAGTAGAAATATATTTAGTTAACTGAACAAATTACATACAAAGGCATGACTAGGTTTATTATTCTTATTAAAGTAGGTAGTTCTAAAGACAAAATAAATTCCACTTTAGACTGTCACTTTGGTACGCCCATTTATCTCTTTTCCAGAGATTGAACGAAACTAAAGCGTAAAACCTAATTCGTTGTTAAAGTTTGTTTTAAATATTAAGTATTACCAAACATAAGATTTTTTTACTTCGGAATTATAACACCGGAGAATAAATCAATGGCACGAAGTTAAAGGAATTGGTAACCTAATTGCTAATTTCATGAAATTGGCTAAATCGATCGATTTGAAAACAATATAAATGTCAATGTACTTGGTTCTTAAAATATGTTTAGTTAAATATTATTTTTTATCGTATGAATAATTTTTTGACAACAGTGTGGATAAATGTTAATATAATGTTTATTCTTGAAATAAGCACCTAAAATATTTGTTTCTATTTATAAAGCACGGTAGTATAATGTATGGCATAGTGAATCTTTGTTGTCAGATATGTTTATAATGTTTCTTAGATACAAATTTATTTAACATTTGTCTCTGATGGGTGCAATATTAACCTAACCGAATAGCTTTAATTTTCTATTACTTTATAGTTTCTTTACTAGTAATTTCAATATTATTCGTTACAGTATATTTTATAAAGTAACTTTTTTATTTAAGGATATGATCATATAATACGTACTATATTTTTAACTAGTCAAGATTGTAGACCTTGAAAACGATTTATACGTGATGGATAATACTAATATCATGTGTTATAAGATATATAGTGTAATTAAATCAATAAAATATTACGGGTTTCTTCATCACTTACAGTACACTACATTCAAGTAACTAAATACAGTCTGAGTAATTTTGTCAGACCCACTATACGCCAACCACGTTGGAACCTTCTATAGGCCTACACATAATCATGCTATGTAGCCTTTATAATAAAGGCGTAGGATCAATTACAACGTCAAAGCTAAGATGGTAAATAACGTTCAATTTTTAAATAAAATTATTCCGTATATTTTGATAACAGCAGTTGTAATGAAGGTTAAAAGAACCAGAACTTTAAAAGGTCTACACTTTAATACAAGCCTAACCTAAGTTAGAAATACAAATAACTGCTTTAAAGTTTGAAATCAGGTGTTAATGGAAATATTAGAGCAAACAGCTGTTTTATCTGTAATTTTATTTAATTGGTTGCTATGGTAATGAATGTAAATACTTTCAAGAAATATGTGTTAGTTCATCAGTCTAGGTCTAACTTAAGAATTTCTGTCCCACTAAATTTACAAATATTGAAAAAAAATCTGTTTAAAAATAAAATTAATAATTGCCTATGTTACTCAGGGATGGTGAAGCTTTTATTAGTAAGACAATTTTTTTAGTCGGTTCACTAGTTCCAGACATTACCTCCTACATACAAACAAAAAAGTTTAATTCTTTATAATATTAGTATAGATTAGTTAAGTCAAGAACTTCTAAAGCTGAACCAAAATTTATAGGGATTCCGTAGTTGAATTGCAAACTCAAAGAACCTCTTCGATCTCATCATTAAATCTTGTACAAATGATTAGTTTATATGTTTAGCTTATTTTTTATTAAACGAATAAAGTTTTCACTAAAATGTTACGTTTTTAAATATTCCTAAAGGGCAACAAAATTGGGAATAACAATAGCATAAATTGACCATGTATAACAAGGATTATGATCAAATATAATTTCAACTCCTACAAAATCAAGTGTATTTACGTACGTACGTGAGGAACAATATATTATACCGGATGATCAATGTATTTACGTTATTATCAGGTGTCAACAATATACAACCACTTCAGACTCATAACACCTGATTTCGCTCATCATCTTCTATACTTTACATTTTAATATTATACAGAGGTAAAGTTTGTTTTTTTGTTTGTTTGTATGTAGGGGGTAATGTCTGGCACTACTGAACCAATTGAAAAAAGTTTTACTAATAAAAAGCTACACTATCCCTGAGTTACATAGGCTATAATGCATTTCGATAAAAACCTTCTTTTATTTCACTATTTGTAAACTTATTTGTAAACTTATTCGGAAAAATCCTTAGGTTAGGCCTAGATTGATAAACCAACACATGTATTTACATTTATTACCATAGCAACCAATTGGATAAAATAACAGATAATATAGCTGTTTGCTCCAATATTTCCATTAACCGCTGATTCAAAATTTGAAACAATTATTTTTGTATTTCTAACTTTTAGGTTAGGGCTGTAAAGTGTAGACCTGAGCCTTGCTGGTTCTGTTAACCATTATTATAACTGCTGTTATGAAATATAAGAAATAATTTAATTTGTACATTTAACATTATTTACCATCTTAGTTTTGAGGTTATTATTAATTATACAGATTTATTATAAATAAAACATAACATATGTTTTTAGAAGGTTCCACTGGGGGGTGGCATTCGGAGCACGCAGGGGTCTCCCGTAGTTTGTAATATTTTAACAAAACCTATCTGAAATTGTAAGTTCAAGTTTTATAATATCTGCAGTTTTGTTTTTTATATGAGTTATTAAACTGATGTAGGTTATAATATGCTATATGAGGATAGAAATCGTAGAAAATTTATTTTTACCATCCATTTTGTTTTCTTCACAGTCTAAGCAACAACTAGGCTAGGTATACAAACATAAAACTATATTTTTAACTGTTTCTATCTTGGGATGTTGGTCTTAATTATTGCTGTTTTAATTGAACCATAAAATGTTGAGCTTCTGTTAACTTACAAAATATATAGAACTGCAGCTATCGACGACAGTCGACAGCTTTGCCTAAATGACTTTATTTAAAATATTTGGCGTTAAAATAGTTGCTATATTTTTGTATTCCTATGATTAAAATGCATGATCTGGTGTTTGGCTTTTTAAAATTTATTTAAGTTGTTCGAGTAAAAATGTTTAATAATTTTTAGGCACCGTAAATTTACCATGTTAAACGGGAAATAGGCCTACCTAGTTAGATATAGTTGTTTAAGTGTAACCTCGGCGCTCAAAATTTCTGGCGGGTGAATCGGGTTTTTCCGTAACGCTCTATTGTGAAACGCTCCATTTTCCTTCACGCAATTTTCTGAAGTGCTCTATTGTAAAAAGCTCTATGCCGTCTGTTTGAAAAAAGCTTTGGTCTTGCGAGATTCGAACCAGCAGAGTCCACCACCATAGGCTAGCGCTTTAGCCGGTTAGGCCACGAACTCTTTACTAGCTTAGTATATTTGAGTTGGGTATATAAGTGTAACAGATTGTCCTACCTCATAATGATTAATCGTTAATGTTAACACAATGTATTGTTTAATTGGTAATACCCCTGAAATGGACATGGTGCTTCCTAATTTTGTAGCACTTTAGGAATATTTAAAAACGTAACATTTTAGTGAAAACTTTATTCGTTTAATAAAAAATAAGCTAAACATATAAACTAATCATTTGTACAAGATTTAATGATGAGATCGAAGAGGTTCTTTGAGTTTGCAATTCAACTACGGAATCCCTATAAATTTTGGTTCAGCTTTAGAAGTTCTTGACTTAACTAATCTATACTAATATTATAAAGAATTAAACTTTTTTGTTTGTATGTAGGAGGTAATGTCTGGAACTAGTGAACCGACTAAAAAAATTGTCTTACTAATAAAAGCTTCACCATCCCTGAGTAACATAGGCTATAATTCATTTTTTTTAAAACAGTTTTTTTTACACTTTTCCAGTGTGGCCTTAAGCGCATAATTTAAATGTTGTTTGTTTGTAGGCCTAATTAGTTACTTCTGAAGGTCGAAGTAAACCAAAATCCTGAAGAATAAAAATTGTTAAAGTCTTTTAACCTCAAAACGAGTCATACAGCCTATCTTTATACTATATCACATAGAAATTAATATTTTTTAAAGTTATATTTTCTCTTGTGTATTAAGTTATTCTGCAATGGCTTTTGCACTAGATCTTACTAGTTGGTAGGAATATAATTTTAGCAGTTTAGTAAATCTTAGCAATTGAGTTGAACTAAGAGCTTTATACATTCATCCATCTGTTACTAAATAAATACACTTTAGACGGGTACACTTTTAATGTATATTTATAAAACCATTACTGTACAGTTCAACGTTTAGCTGTTTGTAATTACATTTTTATTTCAAGCAGAGTTTAAATATACTTCTCTCCATTAAGTAAATCGTTTTTATTGCTTAACATAGAGTTTAATTCCTGCTATTATCACCTTCTGGAGAGTAATTTATTTTAAAAGTGATAAGACAGATTTAGCGCATTGAATAATTAATAGTCTGGCCACCTTTATTTTACGGTTCATTAGTTCAAGTTCTGTGCCGCTAGGCGTAAACAAAAATAAATTGTGGCATCGAGTTTAAAATAACGATGGAAACAATTTGTAAACATAGACAACCGTAAGAAGAATTTGATATATGAAAAATAAACTGCACAATGTTTTAGTGAATGAAAAACGGATAATTATTTTAAAAATAAACATTGTGTTCATAGCTATAATTTGGATAAAATATTATTTCTTAAACAGTATATTTCGACATTGCATATGTACATAGTTTATGTATTTACTAATTATTAGTTATTTTAAACAAATTATACATAAACCTCCTCTCTTCTTCAAACCTTAATTATAATTTTTGATTTAGTAATTTTAGTAATTCTTTAGCTTAGACAAAGGAATATATAACTTATACTAAGTTGTAATTAAATTAAGATTAATGACTATTATGTTGATAATACTTAAGAATATAAAAAAGTAACTAATACATAATTTTTCTAATATCCAGGTCTCTATTAATATACAGGGTTTCCCCGAACTCTCTGGACCCCTTTTGTAGATAATATGTTCCTGGGCTCGAGACAAACATATTTCACAAAATAAACATGGGTCTACGGTGCTTATTTTTTGGTCTGTCTATCCGTATGTTGTTTTTTACAAAAGACTTAATATTTTTGAAAGTAGAAAATATATTGAGCTCAAACTTTTTATACCTATTTTTTGCGTAAATTTTTATTACTGTACGAAAAATTAGAACATTATTTTAAACATTTTCAAAATGGCGGTCGTTTATAATTTGTAATGTCAAATATCTCAAAAACCGCTACATTTACAAAAAAATTACAAGAGACAAAAAAATTACAAGAGACAAAAAAATTACGAGAGACAAAAAAGTTTCCTTTTTTAATAACAAGTACAATTGTTTTTCATTTTGTCTGTAGCTTAAAGGATAACAGAGATATTGACAAAAAAAGGAAACATGCATTTCTTGGTAGTTGACAAGCAAAATATTTTAAAGTTAATATGAGCTAAAATAATAAGTTATTTGCTGCAGCTGTTAACAATCAACGGTTTTCTGTCCATTTCATGTTAACAATAAAGGGCCCAGAGAGTTCGGGGACATCCTGTATGAAAATGTCCATCCCCTTTTTGTTGTCAGTGACCTCTTTTGATTCGTATTTTGTCCGTTTCAGTCCCATCATCATAAAATACCTCGTTGATCAGAGGTTGTTAAAACAATAAGTAAACTTTTAAGTTAAGTTTTGGCAACCTCCAATCAACGAGGGATTTTCTTTGAAAGACATCTCAAAATGCGACAAAAAAAAAGAAACAAAAGGTTTCACTGACGGAAAATAAAAGGTATTGTACTTTATTAGATTTAAGTAATTAGTTATTAAGTTTAAAAAAATGACGGCGATTTAGCAAGTATAAAGAATTGAAATCGTTCCATTTGAATGGAAATTCTTATGTATACCTATGTACAAGAAGGGTTGTGGTCATTTCATTAAAAATAAAATAAAATAGAACATTAATTCATTTATTACTATTAAAATAATTACAAAAATGATTTTTTGATTTTAACAAGAGAAGGTAAAACAACTACTGAAAAACAGTATACTTCCTAAGTATAATTACTTTGAAATAAACCAATCTGACAGTCAATTAATTAAATAGCTTGTGTTTCCCGTAGTTAAAAAAACTAAGTACTTTAATAAACAATTGTTTACTAAAATAAAAGAAGCATTTAAAAATAACGCAGTTACATAAAAATTATGCTACTCCATAAATAAACTTCGCTTGAGTTTATACAAGAAATAATAAGTTTGGGCTTAAAGTTTCAGAAGTAATCCATTTTTTATGTTCGTGAGTGTTTCTGTTTTTTATTTGTCTCCTTTATAATTCAAAACCTTAAGTAAGGCAGCGAGATACTTTAAAACCTTTCCTCTGGCTAGATTATAAACGATCTTCTTTTCAGGCGGTACGAATTATGATTCGCGACAATCTTTTACAGTGACAAATTGTGAGAATATATTTTGTTTACTCGCCTGATGGTTCTTAAAAGCAGTCGTTTGAATTGCGTCGCTGAAAATATTGCTTGGTTGGAAGGGTTTTAAATTATTACAAATTTGACGAACAAAAAGTTTTATTTTAAAATGTCTTTATTTTTAATATTAGTTACGCCTACAAAGAGTTACACGTTTCTTTGGTAGAAAAGCAATCGTTTAATCTTTTGATTGGTGTTAATCAGACAGTAAAACATAATAACATTGATATTGTAATTCTATAAACATTGAAATATGCAGTTATTTTAGCCTAAATCAATTTATATATAATTAAAGCTAAGTTAATATTTTCATTTATTTCAGATGGAATTGTCTCATGATAATATTGTGACATTTTTGTAAAATTTTTGAAGTTGTCTGTTTCATGACCAATTGTTTTTTTTTAACACTAAAGCATTTCATCTCCCTTCAACAAATTGTTTCACCACCACTTTTTCCTTTTCTTGTCCAAGGAGTGCAACAAATATATATAACACAAACTAGTGATCAATTTTCGGCTAACCATTCCAGGTAAGGCCGTAGCCAGGAAAACTTTACGAGGGAGGAGGGGTCAGGTCAGGACCGGGGATTTGAATTTAAACCCTATGAACACGTTCACTGTTGATGCCTATTAAAATATGTTCCTGGATCCTCTGTTGTGTTGAATGTTTTATAATTTAATTTGCACGTTTTAAACCTAGTATTCTGCTACTAAATTTCGGGATTTCGGATGGGGTTTTGACCCCCTAACCGCCCCTCTGCATACTGCCTTGATTCCAGGTAGTACTCGTGCATCTACAAACCACAGACTGGGTTCCCTGTTTGGTCCGCACGAGGACAGACACAGTGGCTCGTTGCTAATGCGGAGCATGAGCTTATGCCCCCTTCTCGGCACGCATGCTCATTATAGGGCCGATTATTAAGTCTAGTGTATACGCTGTTTAAGAATCGGTAGTTTCGTATATGCATGGCTGACGTCTGTTGTAAGGCGGTCTCAGTTTTTCTCAATGGTTTCACTGTCTCTATATCTACATCTATATTATTTTACTTAAACATAAAATTTAATAGCCTCAAAATTTTAAATTTATATTATTAAAACATACTATTCATAAAACAGTTGAGTCCAAGTTCGTGTGCCTTCACAGTTTATTCTCCGGGTTTCGCTTAGTTACTGACTATTCCGACATGTTCCATAATTTATGTGATAAATTCAATACAAACTGTCGCAAAAATAAAACAACGCCCGTTATCACGTCATTGAAACTACAGAAACTTAAGCTTACATTTCTAGTCCTATGGGAAAATTACAAGAACGAAATTAAACCAAAAATATAAATTATGTGTTGTGACCCTGGTATGTCAACAGTCGTTTGCGTTTACTTTTGTAAAATTGCTTTATTTTTATTGTGCGTTGTTAATTTCTCAGTTTATATATTTTTTCGAAAATAAACAAAAAATTCGTCAACATCTGTTTATTTATTAAGGTCACTATAGTATGTTTACACTCTTTTTTTTTTATTATTATGTGTACATTATATATGTAGGCTCGAAATGTTTTCCTGCAATACTTCTCACCAGATAAAAAAAATTACTTTTTTGTAAGTTATGTTAGTAGTTTTCTTGGTGATACTCTAAAATGGACATTTAGTGTTTTCATAAATTGATATACAATTTGTTTTTAAATGTCTAAATTTGCTAACTTTTTTGCTTGTTGTAATGAACGTAAAGGCATTAAAAAAACGTGTGATGGTCTAGTAAAGGCATAACCTAAAATAATGTTTTTGTAATTATTGTTAGACTATAGACAATCAAGTTTTTTTTTAAATTTCAATTTTAAAATGTGACAGTATAAAAATAATGATCAAATTTCGGATTTAACCAATATAACCAACGATTTATATTCATGACAGTTTTCATTTCTGTCGGTAGTCCCACTACTAATTTTTTCATTTGTATACAGCTTAATTATCTTACCATATAGAACATGCTATAAAACTTTTTTGATGTGTCAAGAAAGATATTGATTGAAGTCCAGCAATGATTCAAATATTAAAAATTTTGTTTCCAGATCTGCACGTCAAGTGAGTACCATTACTCTGGAGAGGGGTTGTTCTAAGAACTTAATTTTCTTATTGGAATTGAATCCTACATTTCTAGGTGGTTTACCTCATAAACTAATTGAGACATTGCAACTATTCGAATATGAAAAAAATTATTGGGCTATATACCATATTACTAAGAAATTAGTTGTATCTATTGAGAAGAAACAAACATCATAATTGATTCGATATCTGCACTGCAGATGTGAATTTTTTCTGAAAAAAAATAACTCCAATAGTATGATATTATACGTAATCATATATTTTATATTCATTCAATAAATTTGTGTGTTCAATAGTGATAATTATTTAAAACTAATTAGATTTAATCATAGTTCCTAGACCAAAAAAATGAGCCAATTTTATTACAGGAGTAATTTAATTACTGGCTTAGACGTTTCCCTCTGGATAAAGGAAGGAAGCTGGTGAGAACAGTAAACGTGTTCGTTGACTTGGAAACAGCTGACAGGTAATCAGTGTATAAAGAGGATTACCATACCGTGTCTAATCATACTGTAAAGGCAGATGTTAATAATTAATATCTTCTAGATAGAAGTCAACTAAAATTTCTCAAGTAAATCACATGTACAAAACAGGGTGTATTAATGAATTTCCATCGTAAAGATGAGCTATTGCAGTGACACTTATGGTGAGACCTACGGTCGGGAGTAGTAAATTAACACCGGTCGTGGTCCGCAGAACACATTTTAGGGTGTCATTAACTATGTTATATATATATAATAGCTGACCCGGCAATGCTTAGCTATTGCATAATTATTTTGGTGAATTAAATGCGATAAATGATGATAATTTTGTGTGTCGTAAGGATATGAATCATAGGTTCTAAACCATGTCATTTATACCACTTCATAGCTGTACACTATTTACATGTCGTCATAGGACCTAGTTCAACTATTTTGTCTTTATGATAATCGGTGTTGCAGTGAAACCCTGACATTGATTTTTCAGACCATGGAAGCACCTTCATGTGAAATCTTTTAGATTTGAACGGCAGCCATTTTGACCTGGGGATTTTGTTGACTGTACATTTTAGAAGCCTCGAGATGCACGGCAGGCTTTTTTTCTCTGTTTAAAGTTATTGTTTGTTAATGATATTGTATCTATTGACAGACTCCCTATATGCTTTAGCAAGACTATTATTAGAGTTTAGAGGAATGAGAACATCAAAATGATAAGCCCAACTGATGCACCAGTTCCTTGTGGTCAGTGAGTAGGAAAGTGAAAGTGAGGGAGGAGCAAGGTACAGTTATTTTATGTCAGGTTTCTTGTTTCAATGCTATATACATTTTAAGAAATCGTGATCAGTCTGTAGGCAACAAAATAAAAAATCCAATTGACCAATATTTTAAACCCATTAAAAAAATTTCGTAAGACTTATAACCGTACAATATTTTGTTTAATTGGAATGTATATCTCATAAATAGTATATATTATTTGAGATTTCACCACGTTTAGACAAATCGTTCATTAGATATGATGATAAATATATAGATCGGGGCAGCAAAATACATAGATAGATGCCCCGATCCGGATTTGCATGAATCGATAGAGAAATCAAAGTTAAATGTATATTAACAAAACAAATATATCAATAAATTTATTATACTATGTATTTTAATGGGGATTTTTAGTAACTTTGACCCCTAAACCCCCTACAATTTCGAAATTTTGAAAACCCTTTTTTAGCGAGCAACTATGTCCCTAGAGTAGGCTACATAACAAATGTCATTCCAATCCTTTTGGTAGTTTTGGAGAGATCGTGATTTAGTAAGTCTGACACCCCAAAACCCCCGTAAGATTTCGTTTTTTTAAAACCATTTCTTAGGAGCACCTATCGTCCTACAGGAAGCTACATACCAAATTTCATTCCAATCCGTTTGGTAGTTTAGGAGAGATCGTGATTTAGTAAATTTGACCCACCCAAACCCCCCTAAGATTTCGAATTGTTTTAAACCCTTGCTAAGCCAGCACCTACGGCTCTAAATGAAGCTACATACCAAATTGCATTCCAATCTGTTCAGTAGTTTTAGATAAATCGTGATTTAGTAACTTTGTCCCCCCCCCCCCCACCCCTCTTAAAATTGAGAATTTTTTGCAACCCTTTCTTAGTGAGCACCTATGGCCCTAGAGGAAGCTTCCTACCAAATTTCGTTCCAATTAGTTCAGTAGTTTTTTGTAGACTTTGACCTCCCAACCCCCCTAAAATTTATAATTTTTTGAAAATCCTTCTTAGTTAGCACTTATGGCCCTAGAAGAAGCTAGATAAAAAAATTCGTTCCAATCCGTTTGGTAGTTTTTGAGAAATCATGATTCAGTAACTTTGACCCCCCTCCGAAACGATTTCGAATTTTTTGAAACCCTTTCTTATTGGGCACCTATAAGAGGCAGCTAAATACCAAATTTTATTCTAATCCGAAATGAGACAGACGGTATGTCCACTTTCCTTTCGTCTCTTCGTCCCATATCTTCTGACAGTTATTTTAAAGTTTGGTTATTTCGTCGAGGGAAGTCTGTGAACCTTTCAACATTCGAGGCTATGTTATATATCCTCTTTCTCTCCATAACCAGCAAATCTATATGGATCATACTTCCGATGGCTAAGACCGCTGCTTTAGGCGCCGTGCTACACACATCATACGATATAATGCATGTAAATACTCTGCTCTGAATGGATCCTATTCTGTATCTGTATAAAGTATTGAGAGGCTACTGTGTTTAGTATGCCTAATATTTACTATAATTACTTCTAAAAACGACATTTGTTTTAGCTTTAAACATAGAAAATGAATTCGCTCAGTAAGACAAAAATTTTCCGAAAAGCTTTGGATGAAAAGATTTTGTTCTGCGTTTTTATTCCTTATTAATATCATTTTTCTTATTTCTACTTCTTTTAGACAGCGTGGCCTGTAAAGCTAATGGCATTATTTGTAGCTCACACATAATGTATATAATATTAGATCTCATATACAAACAATGTGAACTGCTATTCTAAAAATTAAAATTTAGTTTTGACTACTCTAAGACTAAAGCCACATAATGTGATAGTATTATTTTCTTCGTTTTGAACTAAAAGACATAATTGATTCTAGTTTTTAAAACGTAAGAACGTTAGCTTAGTAGATAAGATACATTATTAGCAATTAATTAGGCCTACTTTAAGTTAAACAAAGGTTATGCAATTGTTTGTAGTAAGCAATTTAATCCATAAACTAATTATGTTATTGCTTTCATAAATATACATTTAAAGTAACGTTTTTATTTGGAGGATCTGTTTAAAATAATACACTCTTATGTTTTACAATTGAGGCTATTCACTTTAAACTTACTGTGGTGTAAGTACCACAACACTGATGTGCCACGTCAAGAAGACTCGTCTTAACCTAAAAACAAAGTTTGTGTTATAATTCAGCAAATATTATCATTGATTCTCAACAGATGTTATTTATTTATTATTAAGTTGCCTTGTATTTTTGTTCTACTTACAGTCATTTTTGTTTCTTCCTTTCAGAAGAACTGTGAGCTAAACAAAAAATAGTAAACACTAATCAATCTTTCTGGTAACTTATAAAATATTTCTTCTTTTATCTATATATAATTTTTGTTTACCCTACGTTGGTCGAGGTTCGCAGACAGACGCCGTTGGTTGATGGGTGAGCGCAGTGCTCACCTACCGTTTTTTTAAATACTATGCGTGATGGGGTATGTATTTGTATCACTGAAACACAGTTTGTTGTATCTAATCGGTATTTTACATAGAAACATATTTTACAAGTGAGTAGTATTGCTTGGAAAAAGATAAAAACTCAATCAAATTTGCTTTTGAATGATTTTTTTAAAGTAAATTTTGAAACAGTTAAAAATTAAAGTTAATTAAAAATTACGTACCAAACATCAATAAGATTAGTAAATATACGTATTTCCATCAGATGAAGTATGGTTTTTATTCTAGTCCGAGTCTGATCAATTTTCAACATAGTTTGTTTTACATCATTCCTTAGAATGTTTTACAATTCCTTAGGTTGTTTTAAATTGTTGTAGAATAATTTTTTTCTACAATTTTCCTTAGAAAAATGTTTGTGTGTTCAGTTATTTCCTCAATAACTACATCCGATGGGAAAGACTTCAGGCTTCTCTTATCCCTCCACTTCATAACATTCCAACTGACAGCTATTTGAAGTTTCAGGCCGGAAATGAAAACCTAAGCAGATTCAGAACAAAATCAAATTAAAAGTGAGCAAAAACGTTAACCACCGTAGGGTTAACAATGTTATATATAAATTGAATTACCATTAAATAATATACATAGGTTTAATATGCGCATAAACACCTGTTATGATCCTAAGAATCTTATTTTAACCCCAAGGCACTTAAAAATTAATTTTTTAAGTAACCCTCTAAATTGTGTTCGATAATTTAATCTCAATACGAAACAAGCGTATACTCAAATCAAACAATAACAAAGCATTGCCGGATCATCTAGTAACATATAACGATAACAGTTACTATACTATAATACTATACTATAATAGTTACTATACTATTAGTGATGTTTATGTGAAGTATAATAGTAAAATTATTACAGTTTTTTAAAACAAAATGTAACGACTAATATTTTAAAAAAATCCTTTAATAATTCAGTCATAAGTTTTTTAAAACAGCTCTTTATAAACATCTTTGTGGAGTATTGATTTTGTATGATCAAACGTTCTTTATTAAGTATTTTAATAGAAAATATTTAGTAGCCAGACATTGATTTATTTATATTTCAAACTTCTGTATATCATAATAATCATAGTATATGTATAAATATTGCTTTGTGGTTTTATTTTCGTTCATTCTTTTATAGGAATGTCCTGGGACTAGACTATTCACTTCTATCCAATTATAAATCATATTCTATGACAATACTTTTATTATTCGGTTTTAAATTCAAATATTTAACATACGACAGACAGTTTTACATAGAACAAACTTAAGTTTTGTGTAAGATAGTTTTGCTCGTTGAATTTTGGAGAGTTAACCACGACTAAACAATATTGTATAATAATATCTCAACTAATTGATGAAACTGTATGAAATAAAAATGTGTTAGCTTATGATTAGGTCCATATAGGCCTACATGACTTAATTTTTGTTTCACCAATTACGTATTTCCGAGTTTTTATTTAATCAATATAATTTGAACAACTTACCGTCGTCAGTAGACAAATTTTCCGTATGTACACGACGGCCGTTTCGGCTATTCAGCCATTATCAAGTGGTTTGGAGGAAATACTCCTTTGTCATGGAACACTTAACACATAACACAAAATTCACAAAACATTTAAATAATTTAAAAAATCACATTTGTTAAAAACATTTCCGGTGGGCCCACTGTTTCGCACTGAACTATTTCTTATCTTAGAGAAATGTAGGAACTGGTTTTTGATTAGGAAAAGTAAGAGAGGGGAACGGTACGGTCTATTGTGTTTCTGCTATTATGGTATCATATAATGAGTTCGATTCGAAATGTAATTTTTCATTAAGTATTGTATCTGGATTAGTTTTGAACATTTTATATATCTCGTATTGTTCAAGTGCATTCATAAATTTTCCTTTTTTACAGTGGTGGAGTATTTTCAAGTTGTCATCGATCGTTGTATATTTATGGTTGTTTAGAATGAGATGTTCGGTGTATTTCGATTCAACTTTTCTTTGACGTAGCATTTGTTTGGGTGTCGGGATATGTTCTTTGAACCTCTTTCTAAAGGATCTACCTGTTTGTCCAATGTATTTCATTGGGCAATCAGTGCAAGAGACTTCGTAAATGCCCGTGCTGTCAAATTTGTCACCTATCACTTTTTTTAGTTTAAAATACTCTGTAAATTGTTCTTGGTTTTGAACGCTGTGGAACACCCTTGTTTAAGGAAAACGTTGCCTATATTGTATGCTAACTGCTTGTGATATTGTAAAACAATATACTTGTTTTTAGATTTAGTATTGGGTCTTGTAGATTTCTTCAAAACGGCCGTCGTGTACATACGGCAAATTTGACTACTGACGACGGTAAGTTGTTCAAATTATATTGATTTATAACAGTAGTCGGAATGGCGAATAACAAGATAAGTGTTTTATTTAATAATCAAAGTTACACATATGTTATTGACGATTAAGTCGTCCTTGGATATTAATACGGTGCACAACTTACGTGTCATCTAAAGTTATGTGTCGTTTGTGAATGTGTTTGTATGATTATTTTATTAACAACCTCAATAGAGTGATGAAAACTTCGATATAGTAGTAAAAACTCCGAAACGAGTAAATGGTGTAATTAAAACAAATCACGTAACGGAATATACACATTATGTAACTTTTTCTTTTTCAAAAATAGTAACTCAAATACTGAAACAAAGGTGATTCATAATGGAACTTTATTTTATAATTATAACTCCTGAAATACTCATCACTGTCATTGTTCATAAAAGGGTAATAAAATATAAATCAAATTTATCCAACTCTACTGCAAATAAGTTTGAATATCCACAAATAAATATAAAAATATTGTACATTCATTAATGAAAGAGATAATAGTGTAATCATGAGAGACACAATGAACAATTATTGTGAATATCAACAACCAGCAAATTAAATTACATTTTTGATTTATTTAAACAAGATTGATTATAAGCATTTGACATACATTCATAAATTGCGAATTGTTATTTATAGCTTGATTGGATGGATATCGAAATAAGAGGTTAAATTATAAATGAAATGTTTTGTTTATAATTTTGATAAATTAATAATTGTTTATTTGATACAGTATTGTATTAAACAATTAAATTTACACTATACAATACAAATAGTTTTAATTTAGTTCACTCTTCTTAACTGTTTTTGTTTATCTCACCTCAAGTTATACTCTGAAAGCTAATTATTTAATTTTTATGTTTGAATTTTGACGTAGAGAAGTTAAGTGCTTCTAAACTGATTTATAGTAACTTTTGTTTAATAATTCAGACAAAAATTATTAAAAAAAAAAACAAGTTTTAATTTTGGTAAAACGTGTCTATTAATATTCTAATATTAAACTTTGAGCATATAGTAATTAAATATGTTAAATAATAAAACGAAATCTTATAATCCTTATATAAAAGACTTCTGCCAAAGCAGTCATTATACCAACAGTATTTTGTTTACATTGACTAGCTTGCATTCTCTAAAGTCTGTGCTGCACTATAGTACAAAGTAATTAAATGATAAGCAAGATGACAGAACGTCCACAGTGCTTCTGCAGAAGTGAGATAACAAATACAATATGGATATAATTTAAAGTTACAAACCTAAATAAATGTACTAGAATATATTAGCTGCTATTATATTGAAAGAAACAATACAAATTATATCATTTTAAACAGTATCAAGAAGATTGATAAACTACTAGGGGTGTGTGTGTAGATGCAAAACACTATCCACTTGATATTGAGTTATGCAATATGCATATCACCGTCTTCAGCTTATAAAAGCACGTCGACCTATAGTTAATTGACCTATATGCTAATTTCTGACCAAAAGTAGCATTTTGAGTGCCTAAAATAATATTTTAAGTCTCTAAAATAACAATTTGAGACTCAAATAATAGTAACATAATTTTGACTGTTAAAATATGAATCTAATTTTTTTAAATCTCATATAAGTTATCATAAAATTTGGCATTTAAGATATCGTACAAAATAAATCTCATCAAAATTATATTTTTTTTTTAAATTTCCCACTTTAAAATATTTTCTAAAATATTTAGTATGTAGAAGAATAATCTCTAAGTTTTTTAAAACTCTACTTTAATCAAGTGGTTTTAAATATTTAAATAAGACATTCTTAGAAGTTTCACTAACGTTATTTTAAAGTTTTAGAACTATCTAGCTTTCGTAGCCTACTAGTGTTAATACAATCTAATAACAGCCAGTCTAGCATTTATAACATTATTTTAATAACAAATTCTACCTTAAAAATGTTCTGTTACATTTCTTTTAAACCACATTTTGAATACGGTAGAAATATGAACTTTGGTCAAAGTGTTTGTCCATATCAAGTCGAATATTATTTCTTCAATTAAGCTGCAAGCAATCCCCAGAAATAACTATATGCGTAAAAAATATATATATAATTTGTTTTGAGATTTAATCCAGTTAACGATAAATTTTCTCCATAGCATCCTCAGTAATACTCAAAAATTAGAATAAAGTATTTTCATCTTATAAAAATGTTTCCAATTTGATATTATATTATTTTTAATTTTTAATAGATTAACTGCTTACACGCTTCCTCAGCAAGGGTTAAATTAATTAAATTACAAGTGAAAAAACATTTACCCAGACCGGGATTTGAACCCAGGACCTTTGCCTTTCAATGGCAACACTCTACTAACTGTACCACTCTAAAACCGTACAAGTGAGATAACATCGACCAATATCTGTAGGATCAGGATAGTTCAGTTGGTAGAGTGTTGCCACGGAAAGGCAAAGGTCCTGGGTTCAAATCACGGTCTTGGTCCATGTTTTTTTCACTTGTAATTGAATTGATATTATACTTTGGTATTTCACTTGCTGTTGTTACGATAACCCTATTGGTTGTTTATACTCTAAGACCATACCCACTCTTGTAGAGTGGTGTACATATGTAGCTTAGTCGTAGGCTAAACTAGTTAGGCTATAAGTTTGAAGTTGTAGCCCATGTATCATTGAAGATGTCGACTTTGTCGTTGGAACAAGTTTGAGCATTAAACATGTGTGTGAGATTTAGTGTATTGTTATTATTATTTTTAAATTATACAGGGAGGGTGTACAGCCTGAGAACGGCTTAATATTTTGTATATAGGCCTAAATTAAATTTGCCCTAATATCGTGTGTGGCATATCGTTTGAAAGCTCATTTAATTCTGAATCTAATAATAATAGCAATAATAATATTTTTAATAGTGCAAAAAATAGGCAAAATCGGAAAACACTATTTCGTTGGTTTTTCGGCCGCAATTTGTAATCGGTTAAAGATATGAATGTTCAAATTTCACCGTTGGTTTTCTCTTGAAATTCTACATCGAAATGATGTATCACATCGTCTTCCCATCACATAGCACCTAAGAAGAATAGAGTAGACATCTCAATACGAATGGCATTGAGACAGTTGAGGCTAGATCTGTAAACGAGTTAGAGAAAGCGATTTTCTTAAACTAAGAGTTAAATTACTTGTGATCATTCAACCTACTTGAAACTTTGCAGGTTTGCAGTGCACGGATTCATGATACAGGATGTGAAATCAAAAATATTTATTTATTTTTATATTAATGGTAAAACAATTTTTCAACATGATTTAACGATGTAAATAAATAAAATTATATGAAAAAGTTATTAAACAAAAATTTGTTGTATATTATGGTCATTCAGACAAGTTTGGTCTGCGTAAAAGTTGGAGGCAATGATTTGAAATTTTACATTCTGTATTTTTGTTTCTTTTGTTTTTTTATGACATATTATATTTTTGTAGTTTCGACATTAAATGCAGGTAATATATTATAATTGTTTTATTATTCTAAATCTATATCTGATCTTTTAACATTTACTGTACCTACTGTTCATAAACTTTATAATTTCATTGATACTAGTTATATTGTTTGACGTTAGCTTTGACGTTATTTTAGTTTATTAAGTAAATAGTTCTTAATTACGTTTAGATATTCAGGCGATGATAATCACCCAGGTTTTTCGCCTTAAAAAAAATAATACTGTTTAGATATGTATAAATGATAAATATTTATTTGTTAAGTGTAAAACTATATTATTAACAAATTAAAGTTTGTTTAATTAAGACTACAGATTTTCTTACTTGTAGCATTAAAAAAATCTGCACAAATAATCTTAAATAAATAATAATGCATCATAGTTTGCTTTAATTAATCTTCTATCACATCTTTCCAGCATATAATTATACTAATAAACTGCTCCCCGAACGAGTAAAACAATCACACTTACCTCCCCACTAGGGGCTACATGGAGCGTTCGTGTAGAGAAGTTTATAACCTTTGCTCCCACGTATGAATAAACGATTGAAAGGAAAAATATTTAAATATTCAGCCTTACGACTAAAGCAAAAGAATTATCACAGACCCGAATTCCCTCGCCGATAAACATAAACTGAGTTTTTCTTCCAAATGTTTTGCATTTAGGCCCGCATTAATAATGAGTTAAGTAAGCTATATAAATCTCATTTTCTGCCAGTTTTTTACTTAAGGCTCTTCTTTACCTCTGAAGAAAACTCCCGAGTGTACAGTATGATTTAAATGCAAAAGGCCTGACTAAAGCCGCAAAATCGTTGAAACATGCATTCGTAATACCGTGTTCAGATTCTATTTATAAATTAATAATATGAGAAACTAATTTAAGTTATAAAGAAGAATTTATATTTATTGACGTGTTAGCTTAAAATATGGAAATTATTGCTTCAAACTCCCAAAAAATGCGTTAAAAATAATCGATTTTTACTCATTTAAACTGTTGATTAAAAGGAGTTGCCGACGATTTATTTCAATTATGAGATACAAGACAAAAGCACAAAGCCTTTAAGAACAATTTAAGATGTTTCACGACTTTTTAGGTTGAAAAACGGCGTCCGAAACACGGTAGTACGAAGTGCATATTTTTGCTGTTTTACGCAAGGTATGGAAGACCCTTAAAACTCCCAAACGAACGTGACATTTGATCAGGTTTTTGGGAATTTTGATATTTTGGGTCATTTTACTTCTAAGAAGTACATTTCATCCAAAGAAAATATTGGTTACGAAAAAGAGTTTACCACTTACACCTTAAACGCGTAAACAATCGAAATGCAATTGTTTTTCTTTTTTACATTTATAATGATAATAATGCCAAGTTCTAGAACTCTATCTTCATAGCAAGTGTACCAATTCCGTTTTTTTTTTTTTTTTTATTATTTGTTTCATTTCACAACTTCTACTGAATTAATCGGAATGCAAAAAATGGGGTTTATTTATGAATATATATAATCCAAATACCACTCACTCACTCACTGACTCATCAAGAAATCTCAAAAACTACCGAACGGATTGCAATAAAATTTGGTATATAGCTTCCTCAAGGCCATAGGTGCTCACTAAGCAATTGTTTTAAAAAATTTGAAATCTTAGGGGGAGTTTGGGGGTTCAAAGTTACTAAATCAAACCACCAGATGGATTGGAATGAAATTTGGTATGTTGCTTCCTCTAGGACCCTAGGTGCTCGCTAAGAAAGGTTTTAAAAAAATTCAAAATTTTAGGTCTGTTTGGGAGGGGTCAAAGTTACTAAAAAAAACCTCCGAACGGATTAGAATAAAATTTGGTATGGTATAAAACTTTCCTCTAGGGCCCTAGGTGTTAGCTAAGAAAGGTTTTAAAAAAATTCGATATTTTAGTGGGGTTGTGGGGGGGGGGTCAAAGTTACCAAAAATCCCCATAAGAAATACATAGTGTAATATATTTTATTGATATTTTTTTTTTAATATACTTTTAACTTTGATTTGTCTATCCGTGCAAAGCCGGATCGGGCAGCTAGTTTTATATAAGAATAATAATATATTTAATGTAATTTAGCTCTCTACCTTTCAGAAAGTTAGAGGATTTCCATTTATTGTAGGGGATAGTAACCCCCATTTTAACCCATTAGATGAAAGTGACCAACTTAAAGTTTTTTATAAAATAAATGTACCTACTTTTTGACGTCTAACAACGAGGGAAGCATAATAATAAATATTTATTGTTTTAGGGGTTGGTATCCTCATTTTACTTTCTTAAACGAAAATAATCAAAATGTTAGGTCTATAATATAACAAATGGAAGCTGGTACAGATAGAGTGCCAAATGGAAGGTCTCTGTTCTCTTTGGAAAGAAAGGTTTGTTGTTTTAACTTAGTTATCCCATAACCATTTAATTAAATGTAAGTTATGAAAATAATTGTTACAGCATTAGCTTAGTCTTGTGTTAATTACTAGCTAGGCCGAATGTGTTCCCGAACCGTCAGACTGCAAGGGAGTTTGTAGCGATTCCAAGTACAAATTCAATCACACACAAGGTTTCGAATTGCCTACGAGTTCAAAGTGTTTATTATTTTGCTCACAAATTTTGGATGTAACACATTTAAACATGTTATAGGCCTGTCTATGCGTTTTATGATCTTTTCGTTGTGTACTACCAACAAAACAAAATCATTTCTTTTCGTCTCGTAGGTTTATAAAACTTGAGGATTATTATTTTTATCACTTCAAAACTTGTATGTTTTTGTTTAGAAGAAAAGTTAATTTTCTCGTCATCCTTTGCATTGCCTTTACTACTTACGTTTTACCGTCTTCAGTTAAAGAAAGCGGTAAAACATAAACAAGTAGAACTGTTTTTTCTTTGTATTTCTAAAACAAAAGGGAGTTATTTCTTTCTATTAAATCAGTTTTAAGTTAATATTGAGTATAATATAGAATAGACGTTTAAATTCATATTTACAAATGCATCTTTTATTGCTTGTATTGTTTTTAAAACCAACTTTACTACTGTAAGATAGTCACAGTTTATCATAAAAATTTTAAAAAATGTATTAAATGTTAAAATTAAAGGAAATGCATTATTATTTTTACTTTATGAAACATTTAGGGGCATGTCTACACGAGTTACAATTATTGAAGCACAATTTTTTAAATTTTAATCCCCTATGATTCTCCTTAGTAAGCGTGGAATTTAACACAAAAGAGTAGGAATTCGTACAAGGAAAGAAATAGGAACTATTTAAATTTGTTTATTCGAAAACCTGTATGGAGATTTTATTACGTGTTACTAAAAAAGCAGTAACTGATTTCTCTGGCTTGTTGCATGGTTATTTATAGCAATATTCTATAAAACGAAAAATTAAAATTTTATAAAATTTCCAAAGATTTAAACATTAGAGAGAATACCAAACCATAAATTTGACTTGAAACTAAGTAAGGATAGATTACAAAATTCATTGCTTAAAATATTACCTTAACTAAGGAATCAATGACATGTAACATAACATAGGTTTAAAATATGTTCATATTATTTAACTCAATAAAATAAATCACGAACACAAAACAGTTTTCTCACGAAGTATTCATTACACCTAAACAAACACGGTTGACATGTTTTATGGCTTTTGTTTTACTAAACCCCACGAAGGTGTGCCAGGGCAGAGATAAGCCCTTGCAGATTCTTTCAGGGATACAAATTGCTGATATTATGCAGTATAAGAGGATTAGGATGTAAGTTGTTTTTGCTGTAAGAGGGTCAACAGCAAGTACAACTTTATTAAGGTAATTTCTCTAGTTAAATGTTATCCGTTAATTGATTTATCTAATGAAGTATTAATGTTAAATAGTTTACTGGGGGAGACTCATGCGTGCTCCGCCCGCCAACCCCGATGGAACCTTCTAAAAATATATGTTGTGTTTTACTTATAATAAAGGTGTAGGATTAATAATAACCTCAAAACTAAGATGGTAAATAATTTCAAATGTTCAAATCAAATTATTTTGTATATTTTATAACAGCAGTTATAATAAAGGTTAAAAGAACCTGTAAGGCTCAGGCTTACACTTAATCAAAAATCTAACCAAAAATTTAGAAATACAAATAATTGATTCATGTTTTGAGATCAGCTGTTAATATTGTTTACTCGCTATCAATTACCGTATATTATAAATAAATAGGCCTACTATTAAATTATAATATGTCATATTTATTTTTAATTAGGATGTAACATAGTTTTTTCTGTAAATTCCATAACGCAGTTTCTTATTCGTTTGTGTGTTGAAACAAGTGTTGGTTCAGTCCAGGCCTAACTTAAAATATTATTTTTCACTAAGCTGGACATCCGAATTCAACTGTTTTATCTGTTTTTTTATTCAATTGGTTGCTATGGTATTGAATGTGAATACATTCAAGAAATATATGTGAATCAAACATAGCCTACTTCAATAAAGTAAATTAAGCAACAGCAAAATTAAACTTAACCATCTTCAATAAAGTAAATTAACAACATAAACAAACCATGTTATGACAATAAAACATGTGCTGTTATAATCAGTTGATCTGTGCTATTGTATCAGTCCAATAGAACTCCAGATGATAATAAACATGTGCTGGTAAAATCAGCTGATCTGTGCTATTCAGTTGATCAGTAAATTGCCATGAGAGATTTTAATTTCAGTTTTTAGAAAATTTAGTGGGGTAATATCTCAAATCCAAGCAAGGGCAAATAGACAGATAATTACCTTTAATTTGGTACCAAGTGTATATCGGTCAAGTAAAACTCGAAATCTCACTCGGATTACAAAAATTATTTTCTAATTAATTTATAGATTATAGAATAATTTGAATAACTGACATATAGTTTATGTTTAAGTAACATTAACACACAATAACACACAGAGTATACATAAAGTTCCTTTAACTCCCTTTATTATTTTTGTTACTGAAAACAAGTTAACAAAACTTTGTTATACCTTGTGTTGCATACAGGACAAATTTTTGGACGTATATGAACTTTTATGATTTGGGGGGGGGGGCTTGAAGGGGGTAGAGGGGTAAATAATTTCAAATATAAGGGTAGGCCATGTAATACACCGTTGAAAAGCTTATTAAAAGAGAAACAGAATGGTGCAAACTAGAGCTTACTATATTGCTTCGTTTCAAAGTAATGGTCAATCAAAGTTCTTGAAAATGATATTATAATCATAACATCCAAGAAGGTTATTAATTTGTTGGTATTAGCAATAAGTAGGTTGTATGTTATTTTCCAGAACTTTGAATGTTCATTACTTTGAAACGAAGTATGTTATTAATTAAGCTCTAGTTTGCGCCATTGTGTTTCTCTTTTAATAAGCTTTTCAATAGTGTATTACATGATCCACATTTATTTTTGAAATTGCTAACCCCCTTGTCTCCCTAAGCCCCCCAAAATCATAGAGGGTCAGATATGTCAAAAATTTGTCCTGTTAGGCAAAAAAAATATATATATATAAAGTTTTGTTAACTTATTTTCAGTAAAAAAAATAATGAATGGGCTTAAAGAGGCTTTATTATTTTATTCCTTTTTTAACGATTTTATTTTTAACGTTTTTATTCCTAAGTCCCATAAAATAAAATATTATGTACATATTCTAGCTAATTTAAATAACAAAAATAGCTATTGCAGTAACTCTTACTACCTATTGGGGTAGTAAGTGAGCACTGATTATAGTCCCCGGAACACGTTTTTGGGTGTCATTAAAAATGTTTTGTATATATACGTGCTCGCACTCTAACGGCCGCATTTTACGTCCGATTTGGACCGTAATTGGTTGTCTAAGTCGCCCGGACGAGTTCATTACCCAACAAATTCAAATACCTGAAGAATTTAATGAACGGAAGTAATTTTTTTTGTGTTTTTAGCTCTGTAATGAAATGTTTTGAGTTTTTATCTAAACAATTAATGTAGGATAATATTCTACAAATTCAGATTTTTACGTTTTTAAATAATTTTTTTACTTTTAATTTAATTAATGTCGCTAATAAAATAATTTTAAAAACTGGGATATTTACTTTAAGTGTAAATATCAATCATAGAAGAGTTAGGCACTGTCCTGCGTGAGCGACGGGGTGCGAGCGACGCGAGCGACACGAGTGACGAGCGATTCGGGCGCGCGACCGTTGTGTCCTGTGTGAGTGATCTGGCGATGAAAGCGTAAATAAGGCCAGTCAGCAACATGTCGTTGTTCTCATTTTGCTCACGTATCTCCCAGAAATACGTAAAAAAATACCCAAAAAATACTCACTCGTATCTCCCAGTGCAGCAGCCACTCTTTCCCATGCTCGGTCTGAAGCATGCCTATTGTGGTAGCTCTTTTCTTTCATATTCCACAAAATGCCTCTACTTTGTACTTCACTAATTAGAAGTTCGGTAAACTCAGACATGACTACCACAAAGAAAAAACCAGTGACAACTAATTGTAGATCTACTCCGTATCTGACGCACTCAGGAAATGCGCAGTATGAACAAGCGACGGAGGCGATTTGAAACAAATATTTTGTTCTTGTCGCGTCGCGCAAACATCGCTTTATCGCTGTGATCGCAGTGTAGGACACTCCTGGGAGATAACCCAGTTTGTTATTTTCGCGTCGCTCGCGTCGCTCGCACCTCGTCGCTCACGCAGGACGGTGCCTTAGGCCAGTTATGTTTCACTGCACAGTCCTGTTAAATATACTCAATGCAAATTAATGTAGGATTGTATGTAGGAATAACGTGTAGCTGTTTATCCTAAACCCGAATTTGGCTACACACATACACTTAAATAATAACTTTATTAAAATGTATCGGTCCAGTTTTATACAGGCCTTCAAAACTGATTTAATTGTAAATAATAAACAACTTTTTTTTAAACCTAGGTGTACCTATCTCTATGCTAGTTGAAACCTCTATGCTATGTATATTATTAATAAACCTTTCGTCTGCTAACTACTTAGTCTCTAACTTTACTCTCTAACTACGTGGCGTCGGGAATGGTATATTCTCATACACGAATTTAAATCAAATAGATGTCAAGATACAGTAATTTTTAATTTAATTTTGATTTCCCATCAAAATTTTGATTTTACGATACCTTCTCTCCATGATATTTTGTAACGGTATATTCCTTTTAGAAGTTGAGTCGGGAAGTGGATATTGTTATATATGAATCATGACTGTACCTATAATATTTTCCTCGGTATATCGTTTTGATATTAAAATTTACATTTTTTTAATGTAAGTAGGTACATAAAATATGAATTAACTCCTATAAAAGCGAGTGTACGTACGTTGAGTAACATTTAATATAACAGCTGATTTCACCCATCATCTGTAAACCCAGTGTATATTATAGTTTGAGGTTATGTTTACAACTTCAATCATTATAATGTCTTGTGAATTAGATTTTTTTTACATATGAGCTGAATAACTAATGTATGCTGTAATGTACGTTATAATCTTTGCTTTGAGGTTATAAACTATATATAAATACAACATTTTATCATAAATATATTTTTTGTATACAAATTTAAAGAAAAGATACATAGTCCCTTAGTTAGGAAACATTTCTACATCCAAACAGCTGATTTCACCCATCATATGTAATACACAAACCTAGCATAGATTACACCTTTGGGGTTATGTTTACAACTTTAATAAATATAAGTCTTGTAATATTAGTGACTTCTAAATCCTTTGATCTATCAATATGAAATAAAAAGCAATTAAAAGATAATATTCTTATATTTCTTTAAATGTATAATAACACATACGTAAATAAAACATTCTAACACATTTTAATACAGTTTTACAATCCTTGTAATTGTACACATTTACCAAGTTAAAACTCCCTGTCAGCATAGTTAGGTAGGCCTAGATAAAGTGTGTTGTTTTAAAATAGTACTTTGTTGAATGAAGTATTTCAGATGTGTATCTAATTAATCCGCCTGTGATTTTTCACGGAGGTTTACTAGTAATTATACAGACTGTCCCAAAAGTCCCGGACCGGTTTAATAACTCCTAAACGAAACTAGCTACAGTAATAATATTTCAGACATGACTCCTTTCTACAAAAAACTATTTTTTGAGTTGTTAGTCACTATTGCCCCTGCTCCCAAAAACCAAATTTGGGGGGTTGCCCCAAATTTTTAAATGTAAACCCCTATCGAGTGACCCATCATTTTAAAGGTCTCATTGAGTTAAACACAACAGCGCAAACCCGAAGTCGATATCTTGTTCCTGTCCAAAATGGCTGACCTTTTAGTGTTTCTTATGGTCATGTAATTTAAAATTGAATATTTTGTATCGTATACAAAGTAAACACGCAGCTCAGCAAATACCGGAGGAAATGATACAGAATGTAGTACAGCATCACTATTACAGACTAGCACACTGCGTGACTGTGGAAGGAAAGCAGTTCGAATACTTACTCTAAACCCTGGATATCATCTTTGGTAAGCAACTTTGTTTTTGAGTGTAAAGTTAAACATTTTGTTATTATTATCAAGTATGACAAATTTGTTTTTATACTTTAAACTCTTTTGTGCGTGTGTTTACTTTGTTTTAAAATAATAAAAATGTTTAATACAACCAATGGGGTCAATTTTAAATTACATGACCATAAGAAACACTAAAAGGTCAGCCATTTTGGACAGGAGCAAGATATCGACCTTGGATTTGCGCTGTTGTGATTAACTCAATGAGACCTTTAAAATGATGGGTCACTCGATAGGGGTTTACATTTAAAAATTTGGGGCAACCCCCAGAAATTTGGTTTTTGGGGGCAGGGGCAATAGTGAATATCAACTTAAAAAATAGTTTTTTGTAGCCATGAGTCATGTCTGAAATATTATTACTGTAGCTAGTTTCGTTTAGGAGTTATTAAACCGGTCCGGGACTTTTGGGACAGTCTGTATAATATATAATATGAATATATTTGTATAATATGCATTTTATATGTACAATTCATATGTACATAATATTATATAGCATGCATAGAACATGTGTATATTTTTCATATATTATAAAATTGAAAATTTTAAACTCAAAGCTTTATAGCCCGGAAAATATTATATAAAATAATGTGTAATTACAGAAAGGTGAACAGAGTACTTAGTACGTTCCTGACGAGTCAGTTAAAATAGATTAATTATTTTTGTGAGCTTTCGGAGTTACGCATATTCCATAATAAAACTGCTTGTGTACATAGCATTGATCAGCTTCCATTATCATCCCGTCGAGACAATGTTTCAACAACTAAGTTATAGCCATGCAATGTAAGCAGCTGATAGGTGAATGCAACTTATGTTAACTTATTTGTAGTGAAACCAAGTATTTATATTAAACTGCCAAACAAAGAGGGGAAATACGTGGCAAATAATTTTAAAACCATTATAATATTATGGCTGAACATACATTTTCATCGTTATTTAAGATAAATATGATTACAAGGTTCATAAAAGAAGGGTTTGTTATCGTACGCATGTATACATTTCACTGGAAGTATGTGATATAATCAATAACATACTAAATGACTAATATAGAAAAATATAAATTTATTTATATTCAAGAAGGCGTTCAGTTAAAACTAAGATAATAATCTAAGTATACATTTTCATTGAACAAAATTTAATAGATTTCCATAATCATTAAAAAAAAGTATGTTTTGAATAACTAAAAAAAAAAAATTTTAAACACTTAACTTCCTTCACGGTCTTTACAAAGCATCAACTTTTATTTTATTTCTTCATACAATAATGAAGAACTTTATCTTTAAAGTTTAACAACATTCTACAACAGAATTACAAGTAACCCGATAAACCCAAACTATTTCCATACAAGCTAAAACATAAAGTCAAGGTAAATGATTCAAGACCAAGATAAACACTTGCCAAAACATTTTTACTTATAAAGTTATAAATACTAAGCTATAAATCTCTTCCTACTGGTGTAAAAAGGAGGCAGAGTCTCTGTCGAGGTATCTTAATTTGTTTAGGTCTTTGTTCTTTACAACTGATAACTTGTTTGACATACACAAAATTATTTATACGATTGATAGTGACGACCGAAGGTACTTGGTAGAATTCCATTGTAATTAAAGGACAAACACAATTTTTTTGTAATTTCTACAATTAATTTTTTATTGAATCTTGCCGACCAAGGTTTTGCCCGTGACGGCATTGACGAGGCAGTTTAATAAAAAATTGTAGAAATTACAAAAAAATTGTGTTTATCCTTTAATTAACAAAATTATTTCCCAATTATGTAAGCAATTAATTTAGTATTTGTAGTTATGTTTAAATTACAACTTCTATAATTTTTATTTTATTTCTGCTGCTGTAAATTATTCTTTTGTTTTTGACAAATTCTATAAATTTTTCATGGATAGTTCCCCACAACAGGCTTTTTCTTGTGGGTTTTTAATTTTGTTTGTATTTAATTTAATTTGTTTGTATTTATTATATGTAGGCCTTTGTTTGGATGTGTATCTATTATTTTTTTAGTAGTGAGGTATGATAAAATAAATAATTTAAATAAATAAACAATATATAATACAGGAAACTTAAATAAACATCTCTTAGGAAATTATAGTATGAGTAATATTCTTTATTTTCGAGAGATTATACAATAGATGGGATGTAGAAAATAGGATGTGTTTTGCAAAAAACAATAATTTACAAAAAAAATCTAGTGTTTGTAGTTTAATAATATTGCTGCGGGATGTTGTAATAAACAAACCCGAAATTATAAAATAAAGAACCTCGTTCAAACAGGTTTAAATTACACTTTTTGTTAATTACTTTTTACCATAAGTCTTGAAATACAGTGTTGGAGATGTTTATACCCTGTAATAACTGTGCTATATGTATCAAACAGCACAGTACAGTTTTTATTCAGCCCTTTACACCCCCACGAGGCAATACATTCCAAAACCCAATATAATGTCCCATCTATCCTTTCTCTATGTGTCCAACAGTCTGACTTTTCACTTTATTGCTCTACATTCCGCTTTTATTGGAAGTTTTACTGTTCACTAGAAATTCACATTAGTGGTGTAATTTTATGTGTTTGTGAGCTCGAATATAAAGTTCTATATTGTTTGGATATTGTAGTTTAATATTTGTTATATATTTTAGTATTAACTCAAGACAAATAATGAATGTATAAATGCTGCTTACTCAACATAAATTTAATTGTTTTCATTTCAAAATTAAGTTTATCAAATTTATCACATGCCGTTGCAATATTAGGAATTTATAGTAAATTCGAATACAGGCGGGATTTCAATAAAATTCTTAGACGTAAACCATTCTTAATTTCTGAAATTATCTAATTAAATGCCCAAACAAATGCTATTCATTAATACATTATTATTAAAGGCATAATAAGTTGTTGTACCAGAATAAAATTAATTATTTAGAAATACCTTAAAATGTTTAATTATGTAAATATACAAATTATAACCTGCTAAATATCTATGCACGACGTCCCTGAACTATTAGGAGCTGCTTTGTAAAAAAGGTAATATATATGGTTGTAGACTTAGGCCATAAATTCTAAGTAAATCTCAGCAAAAAGGAAAACAAACTAATTTAATTTTAAACATATAGTCTGATATATATTAAATAGCGTTTTTTGAAGTGATAACTTCTATTGGCCCGTCGGGCACTTTATGTTTCTGAAATCTCGCGTCACGCAAACTTTTTGCGTAGACACAAGTCAGAGCGGCGAATATTTAATACATTTACATTTATTACCATAGTAATCAAATTAACACATAAGAATTAGTAATATAACAGCTAATTTCGCTCATCATCTGTAATTCTTAAACAAAACCCAGGATAGATTATATTTTGGGGTAATGTATACAACTTCGATCATTAAAATTTCTTGTAAAGTTAATTTTTTTTTAACATTAGTTATATAACTAATGTAGGCTTCTATAACTAAACGTTATGCAGGCTTCTATACGTTATAAGATTTGCTTTGAGGTTATAAACTGTATATAAAAACAATCTTTTATCATTATATATTCGTTTACACAAATTTAAAAAAAGAGATACCAATTGTAACTTTGGAAACATAAGTACATCTTCGTATAACATTTTTCATTGTTATTTTTTTTACTATAATATTAACAACTTCTAAATCATTTGATCTATGAATATGAAATAAAAAGTAACTCAAAGAAAATACTTTTACCTTTCTTTAAATATATAATAACGAATATAAATAACACATTTTAACAAATAGGCGTACAAATTTATAATCCTTATAATTGTACACATTTACCGAATTGAAAATCCTCGTTGTCATAGAAGTTATCACTTCCAACGTGTGGTCTTTAGCACACCCAATAAAATTTATTTTACTCATTACGTGCAATAATCAAATTTTATTTTAAAACTTCACGAATGTTATTAATTTACCATGAGGGTAATAATTGAGTACTAAAATAGATAATTTTACATTAAAAAAACACACACGAATTCAGCCTATTTTTATTTCAAATATTCAATATTTCAAATATTTTTTTATGAAATATTCAATACAACCAAACAGCTGTAGAGTCAAACGGTGGTAGTTTTGTTATAACAAAAATACAGATATGTCTGCAGTTTTAAGGTTAAAGTTATTATTCACTTTAAAGCAACATGCAATGTACAAGTACTTTGCAAACATTACTTCTCTCTGATGTTTTGAATTGTTTTCCACAGTACTTTTCTATAGAAAAAAAAACATTATTGACTTTTTAATCATATTTAATACAAATTTATAAAATAAATTTTAAAGGCAGAGGCAATAAATGGCATACCAACTTTAATGTCTACAGGCAAGGTCATTAAACATATATTATTTACGAAGCCTTCCGAAATTGTGGCAACAAATTAAAGGATATTGCTGGTCATCATATGCCGGGTGTGTTCAAAAAATACGTTGTAGACGATCCTAAGCACGAAATACAAAGCTACGTCTATTGAATTCCTATACAACTAGAACTTTATAAAATAAAACCTGAACACAAAATCTCACAATAAATACGTTTACTAACCTCAAACGCAATGTCGCCATCCTCAGTGATGCACTCGCTACTGTAACCAAACTATAACTAACTTTGGTTACTGTAGCTCGAGGTTAGTAAACGTATTTATTGTGAGATTTTGAGTTCAGGTTGTATTTTATCTATTTACTTTCTCACAAGTCAAGCTCATTAGTTATTTAGTAACTAGGACTTTATCTTAACATGTTTCACCTTCCACGATTTTCTGATAGAATTTTGTCGTGATGACTTCCAGGGGCATGTATGCAATGTTAATGTCTACCGTTAGTTCTGGTTTTGCGTACACAGTGCCGTTAGTACAACATACGACATACGCGCACTATATGGACTTTAAAATTTATATATATTTTTTATTTGTAAAAAAATTAAATAAAAAACAGTAAACCCAAGTTTATATCAATACACCACAAAAAATATATTCAAATTGTTTAAGCCATTGTTGAGATTAGTGTTCACAAACGCACATACAATCAGGTAAAAAGTACGTTTCCGATTTTATTGTATAATTTACTATAGGCCTATGGCTGTAGTAGATCACACAAGCTATTTTATAGTCACAATCTAAAGCAAAAAATATTTAAATACAAACATTTACATTTTGTTTTTGATTCTAACAACAAAAGTTAAAAGTAGGTGCACATCATTTGTTTGGGAATCATTTCCTTAATCGTAATTTATTACTTTTAGATTTACTGTCAAGTTTTGCGAAATGTGTATTTCTTTTACTGTCTAATCACTGCAGTATTTTACCCACGCAGTCATAAAAACAATGGGAAATGTTTTTAACCCTCGAAAACTCGCGCAGTATGTCGTCACACTAGAACTCGCGGGCGGTGTTTTAGACCGAACTGTATATTTAGTCAAGTGCTAGGACAAAATAAATACGTTATTAATTATATTTTATAGTATAATTTAAAATTAAAAGTATTAAAGAACTTATTTACATATAAAATTTAATTACAAATGATTGTTTATACGAAAAAAATAACAATAACGAACACTCGCGCGCAGAAGAAACGACCGCACACAACGCAAGGGTCTAGTAAACGGACTATAAGCACTGTTTGCCACCAACTAAATTAAAAGTTTTGCATGTCTCACTTCCCTAACTTCCTTTCACTGGGAAAGGAAAAGAGGTGATAGAGGGAAAGTTTGCTCAAAGATAAATATTCAGAATTCCACGAAAAGACCACGCTGCGAGTTCTCAAGGGTTGATGGACACGACGAAAATCCAATATGATTTTCTTGTTTGTATATTTTTTGTCTGCCTTGTTTATTTGCTTTATTTTCAGAACAAGATCATCAACAATATTTTGTTGGCTTATCAAAGAGGAATCAAAAACCATAAAAATGTTAATACTTTTTTACAATTTAAATCAGCTTATTTTGAAAGATTGTTTCGGTGAATGTAGAATCATTAAAATAAATTTTGTTAAAAATGTTTTAGTACAAAATTAAATTAAATTCATTTTCTCATTGTAAAGTTAACCTAATTTATCGTTATAGAGATTGCATAAAAAAAGTCTGCCTGCTAAGCATAAACGAAATATAGGTAAGCAAGAAATATTTTTTAATTTTAATTTTATTTTGAAACTATTTTAATTTGTTTATTATTATTACGTCTCGTTGCTCAATAAAAACACTCCTGTTCATGTTAAATATGTTTTGTTTTGTTATATTATAATTTCATACAGTTTACAGAATTTTTAGTACTGGAGGTTTTGAAGCTCCATGGTTCGTACGGAATAAAGATCTCCATCGTGACCTGATAATTTTCCTGGTAACGGAGAAGATGAAGAGGTATGCATCTGGACATGACATGCGATTGCGGAAGCATGTAAATCCTGAAATGCTAAGTGTACTGATGTAGGCGGTGAAATCCGTCGCCTTAGCAGAAAGAAACCTCATGATCTAATGGCGTAGTGAAGCGGAGAGTTTTTAGTTTTTTTAATTCTCTCATACACAGCGAACTATTAGTAAGAAAAGGAAATCGTCTGTCGGTCTGGTGGGCTGGTTATGATAACCGGAGGTATTTTTAGTCGGTAAATATCCCACACTACCATTGCGTGCAATGGAATCTTTTTGAAGGTTTTCACCTGCGGGGAAAAAAATTACGGAATTTGACTAAATATTATTTAATAAAAAGAAAAAAATATGTAAACAAAACGATTAAAGATCAATAAGTTTTACAAATACATTCTCCTTCTGTTAATTCACAACCCAATATGATGTTAGTTAATATACTTAATTTTATTAAGATAATGGAGCCTTGATACGTTATCAAATACGACATAACATATATGAATTTACTGAATCCCTAAGAATAATTATATTCCCATAATATCAATATATACTATATAATATTTTTGTAATATTGATGTACTTTGTTGTCAGAAAAATTTTAAACTTATTATTTTAGCATTACATGTAAAAACTATAAATGTAATGTATTAACTATATTTTACACATATTCATCTCAGTGTTAATATGTATAATCGTATATGATGTATTTACACATACATTGTTTTATTTCAGATGATATTTTTATAAAACATTTGACTGAAGCATAAGGTTATTGTAGATTTTTATTTTATAAAATTTAGCTTTTAATTTAATATTTACCTGGATACAGAAAGGCGTCCTTACGAATTTAATAAAAAATGTCGACTCTACTGAGAAAAAGATGCTGACCGTCCAACAAGATTGTGTGCACAACAATTCGTGCCTTACAGTTCACTTCTTACTTTAAAACCTAATTAGGCAACAATTATATTTTCATGCAGACAGTTCAAACATTTATTTTTCTAATTTCGTTATTAAAATTGTTTGACCTAATTATTTGTATTCACAGTAAATTAATAACAAACTAGTTGTCTTACAATGTATTCTCTGCGGACTTATACAACTAACTCTGTTACATTGTTGTTGAGCTAAAATGAAACCTCCACGAAGGTGTGTCAGGCTGGAGATAAGCCGACAATCCTTTCAAATCCCTGCAGGAAGTCAAACCCTTAGTTTAATGCAGTGTAAAAGGATTAGGTTTATGTAATAACAGGTATAACTTTCTCAAGTAGGTTTCTTTAGTTTAAATTTAAATTTCTCAAAACTAATGTTTAATCACCGACTCTAAATGATTAAAATAATATCATAGATTAAAGTTATAATAATGTGTAAACAATGTTTACACAATATACACAATATATCAGGTGTACCACTAAGAGGTTTAGACATTTGATTTTGTATAGATTGCCCATTAATACATCGATCTTGTTGAAACTTAATGAACAACACAAAAGAGGATTTAAAACTGTTCTGTGAAAATTTTAGCATTGCAACACTTACAGAAACAAAATGGTGGAATAATGAAAAATGTATTAATTTTCTGTCTCCAAAAAGTACTTAGAGTTGGTACCACATTTTTTACTGCTTTGTAGTTGTAACGCTCATTGTTGAACAGCTGTAAAACAACCATAAAACAACATAACCTAATTATCTCTAGTTCAGTCTTTAATGAATTTGAGATTCGCAAAATGGCGTTTACTGTTGAACAAAAAGTAAAGTATTGTACGTGGGCTATTGCTTTTTGTAACGTGACAGAAGCAGTTAGACAATGTCAGGTTGCCTACCCAGGAGTTGAACCGCCTAGCAATTGAACAATAATTAAATGTAAAATCTTTTGTTAGAAACTTGTAGTGGTGTAAAAAAGTACTCGAGAAGATCTAATGAGAAAAGAGAAGAACTGGTATGTATATCAATGCTCTGCTATCCTGGAAAGCCGAAATCACTAAGGAAGTTTGAACTTGAAACTGGAATTCCAAAGTCTTCTGTACACAGAATTATTAAAAAAAAATAATATTAAATTTGTCAAAAGTCACCTAGTCCATAATTTATTTGAGGATGATCCGGACAGAAGAGTGAAATTTTGTTCCCGTATTGAGTGTCATGAGTTAGATCGTGGTTGGCATGCTTGAATTGTTTTCTCAGACGACTTCACTTTCTAACGCAATGGTGTAGTGCATAATCATAATGCAATTATTACAACAACATTCCACATAGTCTTGAAGAGACTCTACTCAAATCAAAAGGCATTACTGTTTGGGCGGCTGTAAGTGTAAACATGATAACAGAAGTTGATTTATATTACCGAAACGTTGAGTATTGATTTTTGAAACACAATTGATAGCAAATGTCCGAATAACCAATAATCAAATTAATACTGTATTTTAGGTTGAATTCAAACTCTGCGGGCAATTTTAAGACTTTTGTCATTCTTGAAACCGTTTAGGAGCTAGAGCTTTTAAACATTTTCTTCATATGTGTTTAAAGGATAGTTAAAAAGTATGTCAAACTAAATTTAACTTTTTGATTTCATTTTTGTCTAAATATTATTCTAAAGTATTGACAGAATGCATAGAAATTCAAATCAACATAATGCTTTATTATCTTTGAACATTTTAAAAATTTTCTGTTAAAATTATTTTGTTCAAGAATATAAAAGTCTTAAATGGACTGTAAGTTTAAATAAACCATAAAACAGAGTGTTTCACTAAACATTATCAATTTGACCGCCATATTGGAAAATGGCGGCAATTCTTCTTTAATTTTAAATTCTTAACGGTCACTAAACAGTAGGCAAAGTCCCTCCATATAAGTTTGCAGAAAATCTTGTACTTTTGGAGATCAGAATGTTGGCCCAATTAAAATGGACAGCCTCTATATCGCCAGCATGATGACCAATAAGTAATTTTTTGGTAATATTTTCATGGAAGAAAGGAGAAGAAAGTAAGTGATCTTCCGAATTACTCTTGAGATACAAGAGTAATACATTGGTTAGGCTATATGGCCCAAATTGACATTAAACTAAAAGTGTTGTTTAAATTACTTAAAAATACAGCTGATTCCATCGAAGACTAAATTAACAATTTATTTAAATTTTCATACGTTTGTGAAATAGTTAGGTGGATTTACTAACTAAAAATTAAATGTTTTGTCTCGCCACGTCGGTTATTTCATGGAAGGAATTAATAGTGTTTTCCTTACTGGACATCTTTATATATATAATACGTGAAGCCTTTTTTTTTGTAAACACAACTCCTCCCTTATTTCTGGACCAATTTTAATGTTTGAGGTTTCAAAAAATTCGTCTCTTTTCGTAGTTTTGCAATAAGGTTTTAGATGTCAAAAATTCTTATCCTTAATGGCGTGAGCTAATCTCAAAGGTCGGGTTTTCCCCATAAGATTAACATGGAAAATATTTAAAAACCATTTCTATACAAAACAGCTGTTTATAATAAGAAACAAACTAATCCAGCTGATTTTGTGGATGTAAATAACGATGATTACAGTATTCAGAAGGTTATAAAAACATTTTAATACAAAACAGCTGTTTATAATAAGAAACTAACTAATACAGCTGATTTGTGGAAGTAAATATTGATTTTTATTATGGAGGAAATGAATTATTTATTCAAATTATAAAACTTACGAACTAATTTGTTTTGAACATTTAACAATATTTACCATCTTAGTTTTGAGGTTATTATTTATAACTTTTTTGTTAGGTTTTTGATTAAGTGTAGACCTGAGCCTTACTGGTTCTTTTAACCTTTATTATTACTGCTGTTATAAAATATAAGAAATAATTTGATTTGAACATTTAACATTATTTACCATCTTAGTTTTGAGGTTGTTATTAATCCTACACTTTTATTATAAATAAAACATAACATATGTTTTTAGAATGTCGCACCGGGGGTTGGCGTGTGGAGAACGCAGGGGTCTCCCCTAGTAGCTAATAATATTTGCTCTGGTAAAGACAGCTTAAATCGAGAACTAAATCGCATTAAGTGTGTGCAATACCAGACGAGTAAATCCTTCGAACGATGCTGCATAAATTAAATCCACAAGGAGCTCTGTTAAATAGTATAGCAGTGTGGAGACGCAACAATACAACAATGTTTGACACACTCAATACTGTATGTCATATCTCTGAAGGGACACGCACGAGCACAACGGTTACTTTTAACTGTTCCTCTCTCGCAACAGTCGCATCCTCGTAACATTTTCTACTCGGCACTGTTTGTAATAATGAAAAGTAAGAAATTTTATCTTCGGCTTTATCATTTTGTTTTATACTTACTAATCCGAACACACTGTTTGCATGTTATTTATTATGAATGTACAAAGCAATTGGATAAAGAATTTAAAAAAAAAAAATTGTATAATACTTTCCAAATTGTTGGAATTTATTAATTATTGTTCTGAGTAAAAGTTATTGAAAATAAAAACATTAGATTTCGCAGCTGTTTTGTTTACTGATATCAATAATAATATTTCAATTACTATCCATTTTGTATGAAATTGCTGCATTTTTTGGTTTGTCATTATAGCTGGAGGGGCTAATAATGTCCAACAAAATAGACAAGACAGTAAAACACAATAATTAGTCATAAAAACTTCATTTCGACCTTTCAGTCAAAATCAAAACATTATTTTTATAATACAACAAATAATTATATTTGTTTACAATGAAAACGAAACAAACTAAAATTAAACATCCAGAAGATCAAATAGGTTATTTTTATAAAAAAAGCCTTGTAAAATTACTTGTTCTTGTCTTTTCTTGTTAGGTAAGATTTAATAATTCTGTGTTAGTATGTAATTCAAGTTCATTATGTTGTATTACTTCGGCTGGCATAAAATGCCGAATTTTGTCTTGATGCCTGCGCTACACAAATTACGAAGATGTGAGCAATTTGAGAGAGGTTTAGAAGTGAGCAATTTGATCTAATTTGACAACAGGCAGACAGTTGTACGATTTTGTGTATCAAGTAATGGATTATCCTTGTTTTTTTTTTGTTTTTTTAATTATTATTACTTTAACTTTATCATACTGTATTCTGTATTATATGTTTCTAATTTTTAGCTAATTTATCTGCCTGTGATTTTTCACTTGAGTTTACTAGTTTTATTATAATACTAGCCAGGGGTCCCAACCCCGCCTCGGCCTACGGCCTCATATAGCTGGTTTTATTTGGCAGCTGACTCAAACTCATTAAACATTATCTCCATAAGATTAACATGGGAAATTTGAAGGCTTGTGGGCCGGAGCTCCTTCTCGGGTGAATAGCGGCTAAACGGATGATCGGATCTTAAATCTGACGGAAAATCGTTAGTTTAAAATCTAGTTTTTTACAACTTTTGTATTTAACATGTTTTGCTATCTCTTGCCGTTTTCTTACAAAACTTGCTCTAAATGGAAAAATTTTACTTTTCCTGCCCGAAAAGTGCCTTCAAAACTCAAAAATCATTGTAAAATTCTCTCATATAAGTAATGTGAAAAAATAGTTAAAAATAAATTTAATAATACACTTTCGTGAAATAAAAGATGAAAGAAAACGAGAGAAAAATATTACAATTATGTAACATAGTGATGCAAAAATTTTAAAAAATTCCCTTAGCAAAGCATCGGTATTCATCTAGTATAATATAAAATCGTTAAAAAATACAAAGAGAGCAATGATTAAAATCAACGTTTTCCAGAACCTATGATAAGTCTTGTCATATTTTATTAATAAAAATATGATATTTTTTATGTTTTACGTATACATTTTAAATAGTATCTCATAACTTTGTTTTTTGGTAGATTATTTTGTAGTAATTATAATTTATATTGGTTGGAGCTGCAATATCTATTTATATTGTTGCTAAATAGATAAACAATTTCCAGTTTCTAGCCTACTAAGCTTCAACTGTAACAGACTGGGGAGTACATTAGTACTCTATGTGCTTAGCTTCTCGGCAACCCTCAATACACTCTTATAACCTACAATTATGTCCCAATCACCAAATTAATTTGTAAAATTAAATAACACAAAAACAAATACCTAAAATAATTTTAATACAGAGATTATTTAAGATACTCCTTAAATTGGGTATTACGGAATTAATTGAGGATTAAGAGTTTACATGAATTTTAATGGAGATGACTTCTAGCGAAAACCCTAAACCGTAAATTGAGATATTAAAGTAAATCCTGCGCTAAGAGCCTTATCGATACAGTTAATTTCCTCAAAGGTAATCTGTTATATTTATTAATTAATAATGCTTGGTTTAAGCTCATTTGATATTTGATATTTATATAAGGTTTACGCTAGACTACAAAATTACACATTCCGAAACAAATGACCCTATGTTGCATTATTCATAAACAAAACAACAACAAAAAACAGTTTGATCGTACAAAACGGAAAACTTATGTAGAACGTTTTTAGAATTAACTTACTTTACAAAATTAAATATAAAGCAAACACAGCAAAAGAAAACACTGTTGTAAAACATAATCTGATTGATAGAAAAACCTAAGTGGTTGAAGACGGAGAAAAAATACCCAAGCCATATGTATATGTTTTAGTAAAAGGGTGTGTGTATATTTTACTGTATAAATTCACGGACAACAACAAGTTTCTTCAAAATGTCTTTCTTCTAAATCCCTGGTAATCATTTAGTAATTACTTTTAACAATAGATTGTAGTAAGCTTTTCAAGTTCATAGGATAACTATCTAATTCAATATGTATTTATTAAAATCTTATGTGATTTACAAAACTTTTCAAATATACAATTTACTTTAACACAAATTAAATATGCTAATCAAAGCATATTTAAAAGTAAATTGTACTTTATAGAATTAATACTGAGTACTATTTAATTCAGTTTTCTTTAAATCCTTATAATTTAGATATGTTTTATAAATCAAAACTAAACAAAACATGATTTAGCATGAGGTTGAGTTATGTAAAAGGCTAAAGGTTTAACTAGGTTATAACTTGTCCAGGTTGAAAAACTTGAATGCTTTGTTTCCTTTGACTATACAATTTTAATAATGAAGAATTTTGTCCAATAACTGTTTACATAAGTTACGTGATCAGTTGGTTCATATTAAGTATGATTGTATAATTTTATAATATTAAATAAATTAAAGGCACAATGTGTGAGATAGCTTTTGCAATTTTGCTAGAACGGTTTTGTTTCAACAGATCTTAATCTGGAACCAGTTCAGTAATGAACATATAACAACCGATGTTGTCACAACAAGTACAAATTGTGAATAATCTTGTATTATTATACTGAAAGTTATTGAGTGGGTCTTTTATTTCACAAAGGTATCCTTTACTAAGACATGTTTTTCTTATTGTAAAATATTTCAATCAATTTAGCGTAATACATCTATACAGGGTGGACCAGCTAAAGTGTGACAATAGCTAACTTTTAAAACATGATTCGGACAAAAATGTTTAAATAGAACATCTGCCCTTAATTTTTGATACCTTTTGGACTGTTCTATTCCACGAAATTTTATTGGTAAGGCGTAACTAGCAATTTATTCCTACAGTCCCAAAGGCTTAAATTGGAAATTTTATAATATGTATAAACTTTTTACTAAAGTACAATCTATTAACACGTTTAAATGTATCTTTTCTTTCTTTTAAAATCTTTTACATTTTATTTTTTTTTTATCTTAGTTATATTTAAAGGGAAGCACACTTTTAAGTAAATTATATAATATTTATGTGATAAGTTATTTAATGTCAGGAATCTTTATACATTTTAATATCATGTAAAAAGGAATCTACAAATATATATATATATTACTAATTTCGCAATATAAATTTTTAACTGCTTTTTTCAATCTTGGTTACTTTATTGAGGAATCTATCATTTACATAAATTTTTAATTATTAGGTTACTAATAATATTTCTAGTATTCAAACACAGATCTCAGATATACTTGAAAAGCTGAACAGTAAGTAATTTGGCATTATACCACCACTTTTAATAAATGTAACTCTCTCCAATTGAAGTATTTCAGGTTTCCTCATTTTTGACCCTGTCACCATCCAAATTTTGAAAAGAAACTATTTACATTTAAATTAGTTCTAAACAAAATGTATTAAAAATTAAGTGTCAACGTCTCACCAATACAGTCTATACAGGTTCAAATAACACTTAGGGAAAAGCTCTATTCAAAAGTACACTATTACTCATATTATTATAAAAATACAATTTTTGATAGGCTTGACTTGAAACAGTTGAGCCTCAAAAGAAATTTATAAAGGTTAAATCTAGTAGCACAAATTTTCCATACAATTTTCGAATAATGTATGTATATGGGCAGTTTTATCTCAAAATAGTTGTGGTTTGTTAACATACTAAGTCTAAGAAACCATATATTTGTGAGTTGTATTTTTTGTTGACTAATATGGGTTTGATATTTATTTATTTATTTGTTAGTTGTTAGGGCATATCTTCTTCTATTTAAGGGTCGGCTCTAGCTGTCGTCTGAAACTCCATAACACCAATGTTAAATTAAAATCCTAATTTTTCCTTTATTTTTTATCGGAAAATTATAAACGATATGTCATTTTAAAGCTATGGTCAATATGCATGCAAATGGCTTTTTTCAAAACTAAGAAAAACATTTTGTTTAATATGTATTAACAATTTAAAACATTGATTTTTAATATTTTTTATGTTGTCACTATTAATTATAGTGAAAACTACCAAGCCATTCGCATGTAGAATTTCGTCCCCAAGAGTTTGGTATTTTTTTTAAAACGCTATTTGAACAATTGCAGGTTTTAAATGGATTTAGGATGAACAATGTCCGTTTAACCTACCGCCGCTATAGGGTGAATTTAAATATTTTTTTACGTTGTAACTATTAATTATAGCGAAAAATTACCAA
>JAGFPH010002229.1:44131-58300 GCA_018207615.1 Philaenus spumarius
AAAAACACTATTTGAATAATTGCGGGTTTTAAATGGCTTTAGGATGAGCAATGTCCGCGTAACCTACCGCCGCTAGAGGAAGTCGCAGTTTGTTTCTGTTTTATTAGAGCCGACCCTTAACGCTGAGAGTGGTACATTGCAGAAACATGTGTTACTGCAAGTGAATTGTTGCCGTATTTAGCGATAAGTATCAAAGGAAATTTTGAAAAAAAATAGTTTCAGACCCAGAGTTGACACGTTGTAACTTGTTTCCGAAACTTGTATGCCGTGTAGCGACGACTGGAACACACAGGATACATATTTTAAAGATCGTTACAAAATCAAGATTTGTTGGAGGAGATTAGCAACACGAATGGCGCTGATACTGATGTTAAAAGAAAACTTGTATTTTGTTTTAATTTTCATAACAATAATGATTGCAGACAATGCTGCCTGTAAATTATCGTCACACTACATTCTATACAAATATTGAAACAAACACTAAACTTATGTAATCGGAGAGTGTATCTGATGCAGCAACACAAACATTGAGTGATTATAATTAGTTTTCTTGGTGTGTGAGAAAATGTTTAACATAAATTTGTTGTTTTTGGTGTTTTCTAAAAAGGCAACAAAAATCAGCAGCAAAATTTTCCCATGTGTTCGTTAGGTGTGGACATTTTATACGTACAAAATTTTACGATTATATTGCGAACTAAATTATAACAAATTTGATATTGTATTCTAGGTTTGATTTATTGTTATGAAATATGATGTTAATATTACAAAATATACTATATTTTTTGTATTGTTACAGCTCGTTATTATTTATTACAAATTACAAACTAGGACCTAGTAACGTTGAATATAAAATTACTGGAAACCTAAAATATCTAATAATATCTAGCACAGCTTTGTCAGCTATTGATTTCTCCCAAACCTTGTTAAGTATTCAAGCCACGAAACCAGTCATAAAGTAAACGTATTACAGATGTCACCCCTAACTATTCACTTTATTGGTTTCCTTTCTAAAACTGAATAAATGAAATTGTGATCGCAAGTCTTAATTAAAAAATGCAATCTAATAAATATAACTAGTAAGCAATGTAATAGATATTATTTGATGAAATAGATTCTTAGATAGTATTATGTTATACACAACACAGAACACAGACCACGAAGGCCTTTCACTAAATAATATTAATACTCATATTATGTAACATTATAAAACTAAACAACTTTTTTAATGAGGTCATGTATTTTCCCTCTGAATTATATTATATTTTTACCTTATTTTTTATACAGTGTGTAAATTACCACCTGTTCAGAGATAAAACGAATCAGATTAGACATTTGGTTTAATCTGCAATCCAAAAAAAATACTCATTCAAATCCAAATACGTCAAAAGCATATTTAGGTGAGATTTTACTTTTTGAAATTATATTCATATGTAACTATAGGTCTAAAATTACTTCATGGTTTTAAAAGTAACTCAAAAGTAAACAAATCAGAAAAAGCTATCTTAACAAGTTCTATTTAATCGATCAATAAAAGGTTATATTCTCACAAATATTAACATTGAGGTTTAACCATCATTATAAACGGTATACAGTTTGCAACAATATCCAACTAAGGCTCTTACATGATTTCTAAAAATACAAAAGATTTAATTTCAAGAAAATAAAACCCGTAGGTCTATAAACTATTTTATTACTCTGCCTACATTACCACATGATTTTGTTTTAGATAAGGCCTTTTATATATGTCTGAAATTTTTTTAAATTTCAAAAGCCTTTGAATTCGTAAGTTTGAGTTTGTGTGAAAGGTTATATCATTAGCAATGTTTAATACAGTTTTAAATTCTAAAAATATAACTTTTTAAAAAATTAAATAAAAATACAAAAAATTAAAGTAAAATAAAAATATTTACTTTTAAAATAACGCACTTTCAGCGAAAATGAAGTGTTTGAAGATTTTAGTTTTAATTAGAAAATTTTACACCCTGTAGAACAAAATTAAAACGGAAAGGGACGCACTGTATTTATCTGACGGATTCTAAATAAATGCATGCATCTAATTAGACATTGTGATTAGTACCATCCTACATTTATAAGTTCCATAACCACTTATGTCCCAAATTTCAACCAGGTTTTGTCTTTTTGAGTGCAAAATACCTAGAAGATATAAAAGTCCGAAACAGACCTTCAACTCCACCAAATCAGTACATTTACTATCTCTTGGTCTAGTAACATGTTCATGAACAACATAATAATCTTGTTATACTAAGTATATTGATAGGCCTACTTATTAAGGTATTTTTCTATCACTGACTGGTGGTGGACTAGACAGGTACAGCGAACTGTGAGACTTAGCTTTGGAGTGCAGGGGATTACAAAATAGTGGCCATAATATTCGCCTCGATATCTCACAGATACAGTGCCCCCGATGTAGGTTAAACTTAAAATTTTGAAATAAAATGTTTCCTTATAAAATTCTATTAATCTTAACGTGAATTTTCACTTTGTCGTAATGGTATTTAAAAATAAAGCTTTATTAAACTGTGTTTTAAATTAAATTATTTTCATATGCGACATTGTATTTTATTTAATAATTATAATAAAATATTCTGCTCTTGTTGCCTCAATTATTTATTTCAGTACAAGCTTTACTTGGCTTTTCCGTACATTAGGTTCCGTTTAATTGTTTCTCGTGTTTGTATGCATGTTTAAACAAACCATAAACCTGTCTCCGTGTCTAGGTCGTAAATTTAAACTCTGCGAAAATGAAATCTACCTACAAGTGAGGTGAGACTCGGAATACATAATTAGTTCTAGCACCAATAAACTTTGCTGCAGAACACAGCCTGATTAAATTAACTGATAATAAACAACTCTAAATCATTGGGCGAAAAATAGTTTCTAAACTTCGGAACTGTTGAGTACTCCATGTTTTACTTCTACTTCTATGTTGTCTACGTGAACATATATGACAGCTTTTTCTCCGACACGGTACCTAAACAGTTACCATCTTGTTCTTTCTTTTTTTTATTCATTATTCTCCTTGTACTCAAACATCAGAATCATGAATAAGCATAGTTTATAATAACATTAAATAATAATGCATACTACATTACAAAACTAAAATATAAATTAAAAAAAATTATTTCAAATTGAACTTAAATACGAATAAATAAAAACAACAAATATTATAAAGTTTCTTGTGGGTACTTTATTTTGGCTTATACGACGATATAATACGTAAATAATTATTGAACTTCTAGTAAAGTTAAAAGCGATTGATATAAACCAATTTACTTATACAATTTTGTATCTAAAATGATTTGTAAAAAGTACCTTGAAATAAAAATAGTACTCTCATGTAATATATATATAATATAGTTTATTTCTTGATAATAGATAAAGTTTAATAGATAATTATAATTGTTATTTTATCTCAATGGAACAGTTTTTTTTTTTAAGTTGGAAAATTGAACTCAATAGTTTTAATGTAACTATGTATTAATATAAATGTAAGATCTTTTGAAATACATAGATCATTTGTATTTGTTTCTATTAGTCAAAGTAGTGATACAACTCTCTCTTGCATTACCTATAGCATACGTGGACCTAGAGATTGTTATATATCTAAGACGACCTGAGCATACAGATAGGAGAGCTACATTGCATGACATATGTAGACATTCAAAAAAACTTAAATAACTTTTGTAAAAAAAAAAATCTTCTTGAAACGAATATGTTGCACCACGCTAAACATGTAATTTGTGCCTGAAACTTATATCCAAAATAGACAAGTAGTTTCAAATGAGAAGAATTTACAAAATGTGTCCATTAATTTATAAATCAGTATTTTAAAGGATAAATTAAGAATTTTCATTGTTTGATTATTTATGTCTGAAAGCTTTTTGAATTCAGATATTACATTTAGAATGATAATCTGTAGTAGTCACACTTTATTGTTTCAAAACGGATATACTTTTATTTAACACTAGCTGGCCCGATAGGGCTTTAAACGGTTATACAAATCAAAGTTAAATGTAACCAAAAACATATATCAATAAATATATTATGTACTATGTATTTCTTATGGGGTTTTTTAGTAACTTAGCCCCCCCCCCCCCCCCCGAACCCAGTAACATATCGAATTTTTTGGAAACCGTTCTTAGCAAGCACCCAGGGCCCTAGAGGAAGTTACATAGCAAATTTCATTCCAATCCGTTCGATGGTTTTTGAGATTTCGTGATTTGTGAGTCAGTGAGTGGTATTTGGATTGTATATATATTATATAGATAACAAATACCTATGCAGTCTTTGTAAGTTATTTATAACCTGTTTAGTTTGTTATTCATCTGAACAATATTATAGCAGAATTTTTCAGATTCTTAATAAACATTTTTTATTCATTGTGGATAAGGTCCCCGAGTCACTATTTTAATACAAGGTTAATTTATATTACCTGTTTTTTCCGTCAAGTGATCCACTAGTATTAAAAACACTACCGCGGTTTCGGACGTATTCAATCGTCCATCTTCTGGTGTAAAAGTCGCTCACACAAGGTCGTCAAACGTTAAAAAACTGTTACAACACATTGACATTACAACACATACACAAAAATACAACAAACAACGCACAACATTTAGTTCGTAGTTGCCCGCACGGGTACTGGGTTGGGACTGACCGATACAAAGTCCTAAGTCAGTGGACATTGTCCCTCCTTCCAATTGTGAAATTATTAGTTAGCTTTAAAGCAGTGTCGTATATTGACTTTCCACTAAAAGACAACTTATCATTTAAGACATTATGGGGTTCCATTTTCATCGCCTTGTAAATTTCATATTCTTCAAAAACACTCATGTATGTGCTCTTGTCACAAAACTTTATTACCTTAATGTTGGTCTGAAGGTCAGTGTATTTGTGATCTAAACCAACAAGGTGAGCTGCAAAATTTGACACTATTTTAGTCGGTTTAGATTTCGGCAAGTGTTCCTTAAACCTCTGTGTGGCAAACGAACGATCCGTCTGTCCTACATAAAATTTAGGACAGTCATCATAACTCAATTTATAGACTCCGGTACGTTCACTAAAGTCTTTGTTGTGGGCAATTGTTTGATTGAATACGTCCGAACCCGCGGTAGTGTTTTTAATACTAGTGGATCACTTGACGGAAAACAGGTAATATAAATTAACTTTGTAATAATCATTTATGTAATTTTTAGGAAAATAATCCAACCATTGAAATTGTGCTTATATTTCAGTGCAAACTGTATCGATGTCAAAGTCATCATGCTCATGACGACTAAGTCGTCGAAACGCGTTTGATAATTAAACTTATGTGAGTGAGAATAGTGTTATTTTTATTTTTTAAATATAAATTCCTTCTCACCCGTCGAGCTCATAGTGTATTTTATAATGTATCAATGTTAACAGTAAAGTAATAAGATTATGAATTATAAATATGTTACGTTTACCTTCTCTCCATTTATATAATAAGCAATTTTATGATTTTTACAGAAATTCATTTTTTATACATTATTTTATTTTATGTATATAACAAGTCATAAAATGCGGTCTTTCGAAATTTTTGACAATGGGTGATAGGAGTGAGGTTAAGGGATATTCTCATAAATATTACAAATTTCATAAATGTATAACTTTCCGAAGATCAGATTTTAGATATTTCTTTTATTTTTTTTTTTTTATAATAGAAGTGGTAAGTTAAAAAAAACACCATATATTTCTTCCTTCACAACGAATGGTAAAAACATCCAAACTAAAACCTTATTTATATAATAACTAGTAAATCCCTGCGAAAATTGACAGGCGGATTAATTAGATACACATCAGAAATACATCATTTATACAAAATACTATTTAAACAACACACATTATCTAGGCCTACCTAACTATGCAGACGGGGATTTTTAACTCGGTAAATGTGTACAATTAAAATTATAAGGACTGTAAAACTGTAGAAATATTTGTTAAGATTTTGTGATTATGTATATTATTATGTATATATATATATAAATATACAAATATTATCTTTTAATTAAATTTTATTTCAAATTGATAGATCAAATGATTTAGAAGTTATTAATATTATAAGCTATATTATTAATTTAAGTTGTAAACATACCCCCAAAGTATAATCTACGCTGGGTTTTGTTTGCGTATTACAGCTAGATGAAATCAGCTGTTATATTATCAAGTTAAACGAATAGGTTTTTCATTTTTAAATTTTACTCCACATACGGTACGTACACTCGCTTTTATATTAATTGATGTTAGTGAATAGCATTGAACATTCATGGATTAATACAAATTAAAACTTGTATTTTATCATTTACTATTAACCCCGAACATGTTTCAACAGATACCGAGTTTATAATCTATTGTTTCAGTGTTGATAGAGACAGTCTTTTTTCGCCTCTCTAGTTTTACCTTGCCTTGTAAGTAAAACGTCTTTCACGACCTACTCAGAGTAACAGAGCTAATGAAGTGCATATGCAATGTTTGAACGTACTCGAGGGGATTTAATTAACATTGTTGAGTAGAATCTCTTTACATAGTCTTCGGATTGATTGAAATCTTATTTAACTTTCATTGATTCGTCAATAAAATGTTCAACTAAACGGATCATTTCTAAAACTGCCAGTAGAAATTCACGCTCTGAAACAAAAACGTCATGGGCCTGTCCAGTGATCAACTTTTTTTTCAAACAACGTCTCAAGTTAGATTTTTAACTCTATTAAACATACTAAAAAAGCATTTTTAACCAGTAAAAATATTTAAGAATTTGTTGTGTAAGGAAATTGTCAATAAGGAATGTCTTAAAATGAACTAAACAAACGAATAAATAAGTATTGCAAAAGAAACGTTTATGACAAAAAACGTAAATACAAAATTATTTGCAAACGTCTTTACTTACAATAATTGTAGAGTACAACAGTTCAAATTTTAATAACTAGATTAAACATTTTTTTACCTAAACAAAAAGTGAAGGTTTTTGTAATATTTTATAAATATGTAAGCCATAGGGGGATAAACGTTAGACAAACCCTAATTGAAATATTACTCCACCGCAAATACACAAGACCGTTGGAAGATCAAATAGTCGTCTATAAATAACCTGCGATAACTATAACAAAATCTACATTCTCCAAACGGAAAGAGCTTTTAAAGCACATTTTAAACAGCACCTCTTAAAAAATGTATTCTGGGTAACAAGTTCAATTACACGCGACATTTTATTCGTGAAAACCACAGTTACACGGACTTTCTCATAACTTTTAAACCAATAAAGATTTGTAGTACAGGAAAACTAATGTAAGCTGTGGAAGAGTTTGAAATGTATAAATCATTTAAAGTAGAAAACAAAAACAATGAACACTAATTATTAAATGTCCAATTACATTTTGACTCGAACACCAAATACGAAACAGCGATAAGTATCCAGGAAGGTCGCTGCAAATAATAGTTCCGATAACACTAATAACAGACAGACAGTCCTGTAGCAATAGGGTGTACACCTATTAACTGTTTTTTCAAACTTGTTGTTGTTTTACATATTTGCCTCTTTTTACTTAATGTTTTGACGGCCTCCAATCAACGAGAAATTTCAGGTGATGGTCATCTAGAAAGCATCACATAACATATCAAAAATAAGTCACTGTTGGAACAACATATTTTAATTATTATATTTTGTATATTATATTTTAATTATACCCCTATATACAAGAAAAATTAAATGATTAAACATTATATCAATGTCATAAGCTTGATATAATCTAGACATGCAATAGATCAAATATTATGTATTATAGAACGGTTGTGTATAAAACAAAAACAGTTGTCATATTTAATATCTTACTATTTAGTTTATTTTCATTAATAACTTAATTTTATGTTTGTTCGCTACCCACTAAAAATACATATTTATTTAAAAACCTTAACGCTTAATTTGATACTATTGTTGGCACAGGATTGCGGGTCACTAAACACAACAGTATGAAGATGTCAAAAATATCAAGTTATATTTTAGTTTCTCAGACCGTTAAATTTTAATATGAAACTAATACTGCCTTTCATTATTATTTTACACTAACACCTCAGCGCATTATGACGTAACCCGTACGTGAACGCACTCTTACATTAACTGTGCAATGCGAACTCTGCACATCCAAAGGGCATTTTTACTTAAATATCGTAGTAGAATGTTGACAAATAATCATAAAAGATTTAACGGAAGCATAGATAACAGTCATATCAGTTCAACAACTGTTTGTTTTACTTCCGCCCTCTTACCACAATCGTCTTTGTATGAGTAATGGTCTTCAAGTAATACGTTTAGGTTTATTCTATGGATTATTGAATTAGATCTTTTAAAATAGAAGTGTATATATTTAGACTTAATGTACATATAAGCGTATTTGTTCCATCTCACTGAAATATAATCAATGAAGAACAAAAACAACTAAGTAAAAAATAGCAAAGTTGAGGTATATTTGAGTAGGACTACAAACTTTCAATAAGAAAGTATTTTGCAAATTGTTTATTTTAAAGTATAAAAATTGTGAAAATACTAGGCTGCATTACCAGCCGTATAACCAATTTAGATAAAAACTTAGCAACACACGATTGTTGAGTGTATTTACATTTACCATATCAACAAATTTAGAAAATTTAAAACCATTTTTTTATTATTCACAACAAAATCTTTTTTGGATAAGGTTGACAAAATAAAAGCAACCATAAAATGAATCTATGGAAAGACTTACTGTATTATAATTCAAACACATATTTTAGTTGTTACGTTCAGATGTTATGTTCAGTCGTTACATATTATACGGGTAAATAACACAGCGTAATTGAATCAAAAGCTTAACACAATTTTAGGTTATTCCTACACTAAACCAACACACATTTCTGGAAAGTATTTACATTTATTACATAGCAACCTACTTGGCAAATTTAGAATTGGTTAATTTTTGTAAGAGCCAACAATATGTTTATGTTAGGTTTATATTAATCTATTATATAAACATTTCGTTCACGCAAAAACCCTGGCTCTGGGTGTTTCGTAATGCTTGTACCATATTTTCGGGAATTGATACTTTGTCTAAAGTAAACACTAAATCACTGGTAATTTGTCTAATGTCATTTCTTTTGTCCTACTGTGACCAAAATACGTTTTTACTAAACAATTTATATTAAAAAAATTACTTTTAAGCAGCTGAAGCTTTCCAACGGTAGGTTTTAGGAACAATCTGAAACCACTTTGATGATTGGAAATTTGAAACGTTTTCTCTGAAGCGATCTAAGAGGTCGAAAATGCAACAATACTTTGATAGTTTTAGTTGAAAGTATTTCTTTAAAACATGTTTTTTGCCATAACTTTTGAATCGTTTGTCGGACATATTTATTGTGCTAAAGTATATAATGATTATGCAAATCATTATTTCAGCCCATTTTTCACTTGCACGATGTCACGGCTCTAGTAAAATTATAAAGTGTAAAAATATTTTAGTAAAGTTATTGAAATTTAAAACCTGGTATACTCAATTGGATTTTTCTACATATCGTCAATAAAAAATGCTGCATAAATTTACATAATGTATTAAACATAGTTTTTTTAGTAGTGTGGATAGTAAAACAAAGTGTTTTTGCCTCTCTTGAAAATTTACATTTCGATTAATACCTGGTTTTCATTGCCTTACCTTCAATTGTACTTCTTTAAATGCAAATGAACTTTATATCGAATACCAAACGAATGTAAAATCTGATACTATTTTGAATCCAATGTACGAAATTATTATAACTTGTACATATAAATCTCTTTGTAGAGATAACGAAGACTTTGCACAGATTATTGGTGCTTTCTAACTACAAAATGTATTTGAAAAAGTTATGCTTGATATAGAAGCGAAACAAATCCAATGAAAGACAATCTTAAAAAATTTAAGTAATACGAATAAAGAATAAAAAAATTATTCGGAATGAAAAAGATATGCTTCTACAAAAAAAAAAAATTATAATCGTTTTAATACCATCTAATTTGGTAATCAATTTAAAGTTTTTTTTATTTAACCAATATGATATTGAGTTTAGGCTACAAAAATTAATCCACTAAAACGAGACACTATAAAACGATTTAAATTAATTTATATTAATAATAATTTGAAGAAACACTGCCCATTTCCTTGTAAATCTGTCTTAGCTATTGTATTAACCATAAATTGGAATTAAATTGAATTTGATATCTCAACTTACCAGGCGTGATCTTCCTTGTTATCATTTAATTACTTTGTAATTGAAAGGGCACTTGGCTAAATGCACTGTTACAACTACCACTCGAAATATTGTATTCGGTTTTATAAAATTTAAACTACATGTAAAACTGAACAGACTGATTTTGGTGAACTTATTCAGAGTAGTTTAAGAATAAAATATCCTAATAGTGTAGAGAGTTGAACACTTTGTACGTAAAAGTATACATTACGCACAAGATTTAAAATGAATACACATGATTGATTAATTTGTTGTAGGAATAATTTCCACAGTTAAAAAACAGGTTCATTAAAAGAAGAAATTTAAATTTGAAAAGCTTACATTCAAAACAAACTGATTTTAAACTGATGCAAAACGTGTAATCTTCGTATGTCATTTATAACAACTATTTGGTAAATTGCGTAGGTGCGAGTAAGAAAGATAGGGTGGACAATTAATCCTCTTAAATTTAAATAATTCTGAACTAACGCAAAACATTTTGTATAATATACTACAAGCAAAGCGAAATGAAAATTGCTCATAACTTTCACGTAATACAACAATAGTAGACAAAATTACGATTAAAAATGATAAAGCTTGTAGCAAATTATAATTTGTAAACGTCTACAGAAGGAAATGTTTATATCTGTATCCACAGAAAAAGTTTGCGAGAATTTCGCTCTCTTGTTTAAACAAAGGTTTGGAATATTAAGGAAATAAATGAAAACACTCGTAATATGAAAAGTGTTTAAAAAAATCAGAACACTGAAGTTTAGTATTTTCTGTATTCGGCTCAAGTGGAGTTTCTTGACGAAGTAATCATATTTTACCAGAAATGTATCTTTTCGTCAATTTGTCTTCAAGGATAAAGTAAAAAAACAAATATCATTTAAGTTGTCGTTTGATTTGATTCCTATTTGTATTAACATTTAAACAACATTAGTAATAATAATGGGTGATTAATTACCTTATTTTTAACCGTCGAGCACTCTAAAATATATCCTTTCTGGATTACCGGTTTCGGTGGTTCATGCCACCATCATCAGATCAACCTCAAAAATTATTAATTCCACTGTTGTGGAACACGTCGTAATAAACTAGACAAAAACATTGGGTGTGCTTAAGACCACACGTTGGAAGTGATAATTTCTATGACAGATTTATATTTTGATCAGTATTAATATGATATGATATGAAATATCTTTATTAGTCAAATATTTACATATATACATGTCAGATTACAATTTTAAAAAAGAAACTTAGGAATAATAAAGTCAGACCCCGAGGTTTATAGAAAACCTGTTTGGAGTGATACACATGAAACTTAAAAATCTAAAAGACAAGAGCTAGATAGAGAGAGAGATAGCGGCTGATCGGTTACATTTGACAATTTACCGAACTTTATTAAAATATATTCTTCTCTCAAAATGGAAGAACGAACAAAATACAAAGGCTACTTATTATTTATACGGGACAAATAATTATTACAAATAATATTAATTATAACAAAATAAGAAATATATACCTTAGTTAACATAAGAAACAAAAAAAAAGAAATCCTACCCTAACAATTAAATATTCTTGCACCTAACAATAAAACAACACAATCATATTCCTTATAAAACATATTGTAACATTTTAACCCAGTTGGGATATAATATTACTGTTAATATAAGGAACTAAAGGGTCCTGGTTGAATCTAGAAGTAGAAAATAAGATAGGCTATTTATATAACGTCAAAATTGTCATTTTGATAAAACATGTTAAATAGAAACAAATTAAATTCAGGGAGTCTTATATAATAAATAATTAACGATAAATTCACTTTGTATAGCTAACTAAGACTAATTGAAGTAAAACTTACGTTTTAAATCATACAAAAAAAGCGTGACGCGAGATCTCGCGAGAAATCTGGCGTGATGCGAGATCTCGCGGGAAATCTGGCGTGATGCAAGATCTCGCGAGAAATCTGGCGTGACGCGAGATTTCGAAAACATAGCCAAGTCGAAAGTGCCCAACGGGCCAATAGAAGTTATCACTTCAAAAACTTCACACATAACATGAGGACTATTTTACACATATCATTTCATGGAGGGCATGTGTACAACTCAGTGTACATTTTTAAATTTGTTCAAGTGTTTGTGTTTTTTAATGTTTTATGTTAAGTGTGTATAGTTTATTACGACGTGTTCCACAACAGTGGAATTAATCATTTTTGAGGTTGATCTGATGATGGTGGCATGAACCACCGAAACCGGTAATCCAGAAAGGATATATTTTAGAGTGCTCGACGGTTAAAAATAAGGTAATTAATTACCCATTATTATAATAATTGCATTCTTGGAAGCTAAATAACATCATGTTTTAACATTAGTAACGGCAGAAATAAATTGCTGTATTTTGTAGTTTTTTTAAAAGTAAGAAAAACGACGAGTCTTATTATTAATCTGATAGTACTTTCATTCGGAATTGTTATCAGCGAGTAACGGCTGATTCTTATAAAACCACTAGTTGCTCCCTCCTTGCAAGCTTCGCTCACCAACGCTAGAGGCGAAACAAATGCAAACTGACTACCGTATACGCTGATATTTTCATGGAAATTACTTTTGATTCGGACATTTGAGAAGCACTTGGATTTAAGTAGAGTGAGTGATGGTTGCAGCAATGACGCGTACATAACGTAAGATAGAGATTGAAATAGACGAGCACCATCCACAATTATTCGGATTACGGAATGCATTTTAATTTCACCAATAATATTTAAATAACCAATAATCAACATTTTAACAAATTTATATTTTTACAAATACAGGAAATAATAAAATTTGTTACACCACATGTTTGTCTCATAATACGGTAAGCCTTTTATTGTTTGTGTTTGCTTTTACTAAATTACAAAATGTAAAACAAAACTGTTTGATTTGTGAAGAATAATTGCTCTAATTACGAGCTTTTAATAAATGTGTTTTGGTTAAGTATAAAAATAACCATTTAACCATGTTAAATAATATAACCTAGTTTATATTTAGTTTGCATTATTGTGTGAATAAATGAAAACCTCAATACAATCTGTTTAAATAGAAATCTAGATTTTAACTTTCGCAAGACTAAACATTCAATTAACCATAAACAACAAATCATTTCATGCATTATCACAGTATTGACTACTTTATGTGTGTTTTAATGTTAGGTCGACCATACCTGTGTATTTTTACATGTGTGATTTATCAGCTCCGTATATTATTCATACTAAGCTGTGGACGCACTCATCTGAGTGGTGCAGTTTTACAGGGTATAATTGTTGGGAACAATAGACCATTCAGGAAAAACCAATCTACGGCTAAAATAAATCATGTGTAAGCCTACATACTCGTGTATTTCTCGATGACAGCAAATATATTTTTTACGTATATGCCTAAGCTCGATTGATTTTAATGAAAATATATATGTTATTCTCCAAAACCAGGACACTTTATGTGAACAGTTTTTTTAAAAGCCATACATATATTATTAATAATTTTACTACATGCGAAAGAACAGGATTAAATATGGCTAGCTAAATTCATCCAATATAATAATTAATGAAATTTCAATTAATTTTTTAAAGTTGGAAATAACCTAATAATAAACTTTTTGGTATATTATCAACTAATTTGTAATGAAAAATAAATATTTAAATAAATCATTATATCAATCATTTTATTGAAGTGAAAACTTCTTTAGGCGCGTTTGGCACTTTTTTACTTGAAGAAAGACATTGAACTCGCGTCACCGTCATCGTCATTGCATGACACACTTTTTTTAAGGCTCCCTCGCATCTCCGCAAATATGTAAAGTCCCGTTGCATCTCCGCAAATGTTTAATGCTACGCCGTATCTCCGCAATTATTTTAGACACAGTCGCATC